>CM030185.1:14644604-14647104 GCA_017639675.1 Aplochiton taeniatus | reverse complement strand
TGTCTTTAGTACGGACCTTACTATCCAATCTTTCTTTTGTTTTTCTCTTAATCCATACTCAAAACAATTCCCCTCACCTGTGTCCAGTCAGTCGAGTAAGTCATTAACCTGGTTTCCGTCGTCCTCGTAGGACTTCCAGCCCATGTCCTGCTGAGGCTGTCGGGCCTGAAGCCCCCGGGCCAGCTGAGCCACGTGGAGCTGGTGTCGGCCTCGGGGCGTTCCCTCCGCACCCTCCCCGTCCCCCTGCCCTCCGACGGGGGCAGCCGCGGCCTCTGGACCCTGCCAGAGTTCCGTACCCCGGCCCAGAGCTTCTTCCTGAGGGTGACGGGGAAGGATCACGAAGCCCACCGCTTCCAACGGCTCTCCAGCGTCTCCTACACCAACATCATCCCCGGTGAGACGCCGCTCCACAGGGGGGTCAGACTCATCCTCTCTTTCTCCGACGCTTTGAATCTTCCCCTCTTTCTGTCTGTTCTTTCCCTCTCCCAGCCCTCTTTCTATCTCAAACATGTATTGCCTGGAAGTATCTCCATCCCGCACCAACACACACACACACACACACACACACACACACACACACACACACACACACACACACACACACAGACACACACACACACACACTCACTCCTCTGCCTCACCCACCCACACACCAACGCACAAAGACAGATGCCCCTATTTCTCTCACCCTCACCTTGGCCTCCGCCACACACACTCCATCAGTCTGCTTTTTGACCCGTGAACTCTGACCTTTAACATCCAAACCCCTGTCACTTTCTGCCCCAGATCCCCCCGCAGTGAGCATGCCCAGTGTGGTGAAGGGCGTCTACATGAAGCCTGCTGTGATTGGCTGCTCGGTGGAAAGTGACGTCCCCTATAGGCTGCGATTCACCAGGGGCGGGGCCAGCCTCGGCGAGGAGAAGCTCTTTCAGTAAGTCTAAATATACCTGGAGTTTTCATAAAAAAATGACAATTTCCTATGCTCCCAAAATACCAAACAGTGGAGGCGGCCACACTATTAGGTGGGACTATTTAACCGCTCGGCTCATATCCGCTCTGTCTTCTCCTTATAAAAACGGGGCTCCAGTCCGAGGCCCTGGCCCCCGGCAGCACGACAACCCGATGAGGTGACTCCCTCCCCAGGCCTGAGACGGATTAGTTCCGCTGCCGTTTCATGGGCGCCATCCGTTTAGCCAATGAACACAGCGCCATGTGCACGCTGGCGTGTCGCCCCCCCCCCCCCCCCCCCCGCCACGCACACACACACGCACACCCAACCCCCTTTGCACGGTTGGTTCTGACACTCTGCTTCGAATCACGCACGTACATCGAAGCTGACTCGGGGGGGGGGGGGGGGGGGGGTATTCCTGGGCTGCGTCAGGGCGGTTGATGGCGGGCAGCCTGTCCGTGTCGCTCAGTCACCCGGCCCCCGGCTGCCTCTCCGTTTCAGGACCTCGGGCACGGCATTGTGGGAGATCGCCCGGGCCTCCGGCGAGGACGAGGGGCCGTACGAGTGCCTGGCCCAGAGCACCGCCGGAACGGGCCGCGCCCTGACGGAGCTGACCGTGAGAGGTGGGCCGTGCAAACACACCACCACGCACACACACACGCCGAGCAAACAAATCTCACGCTGCACATACACAGACACAAACCAGGGAGGTGGAAAGCACAAAGACACTGCTGTGTCGCCTCATGCCCCATTGATAAATAGGCATATCTGCAAAGCGCTCAAAGTCTTTCCAACAATCGTTATCTCACACGAAGAAACCCCAAACCGTCCGCTTGATTTAGGAGATGCAGCGAAATGTTTGAACTGGAAGTAAACCATTCCTGCACTGTTTGTTTGTGGCTGATAGCCCTGGCTGGCTGGCTGGCTGGCTGGCTGGCTGGCTGGCTGGCTAACCCGCTGGGCGATTCTGACTGTGTTGTCCTGCGTTGCCCCCGGAGACAGAGCCCGCTCCGGAGCTGCAGGCGCCCGTCAACGTGAGCGCGTCGGTGGGCGCCGTGGCCCAGCTGGCCTGCCAGGTGGTGGGCTCCATGCGCCACGACCTGACCTGGCGGCGGGCGGGGCACACGCTCTCGGCCCGCACTGGGCGGGTGAGGACCAGGGCGGACGGGGGGCTGGAGATAAGCCTGGTGCAGCCTCAGGACGCCGGACGCTACGAGTGCACAGCGGCCAACACGCACGGAGAGGCCCGGATCGCTGTGTGGCTGCTTGTGCCAGGTACATTTGTGAAAACACACACACACACACACACACACACACACACACACACACACACACACACACACACACACACACACACACAGAGTTACAAACACACACACACACACATATACAGACTTACAAACACACACACACACACACATACAGACTTACAAACACACACACACACACACACACACACACACACACACACACGTATACACACACACACACACACACACATACAGACTTACAAACACACACACACACACATATACAGACTTACAAACACAC
>CM030185.1:14567104-14639604 GCA_017639675.1 Aplochiton taeniatus | reverse complement strand
ATATATTTATATCTGGCCTTTCCCACTTAAACAAGATTGTATATATATATATATATATATGTATTTTTTTTTTTTACTTTTGCAATTAGTTATGGAATAGACAGGCAAGTCCTTGGAGCGTTGATTACATGTTGTGCTGCATTCTTGGCCTCTCTCACTGTCAGGCTGACATTCTCTAGTTGTGTATATATATATATATATATATATATATATATATATAGCATAGTATATATACACTGTGTACAGAAGAGGATCCGATTCTATAAACGATTGCTTAACACAGTGAGAGGGTAACAGGATACCGTTTGGCTCTGCATGCACATTTCTCCTCCCACCAATCCGACGTGCTCTGCCACAGCGTGAGGGACCCTGACACTTCCCCCTCCATTCGAGTCATGGCTCCCCGTAGGAGCGCCCTGATCCGTTAGCGTTCAGTTCTGCCCCCAAAAAACAACTGCAAATGGCGTTCAAATCCGGGTCGGATGCAGTTGAACTGCACGCTCTCTGGTTGGGCTTCTCTCCTGGCTTGTGTCCGTCCTTGGCTGCACAGCAGAAGTTTTACATTTTTATGGTCTGTTGGATAGTTCATCGGGACGGAACGCGGGTCTTTTTAGGTGCAGGAGTGGACTCCCCTCACTTGCTCTGGTGCTACTGGTCTGGTTTGGCCAAAGAAGCAGCAGATGGCTTTGTCTTTAGGAACCTCTTTTTAAAGACAAAAGAGACAGGAAAAATAGCTATAATACAGCAGTAAACGGTTAAGAATATAGGCCAGATCTTCACCGGCCCAGTGACGTTTACCCTGCTCACTTTCAGCCACTTCCACTAATAAACCGTTTAGATCAGTTCAGAGCTGTCTGTTGCCATAGTGAATACTATAGAATAGTGATGAAATGATATGTTTATGCGACCCACAAATACCCTTGGCTGTCAGTGGATGGAGAATGGTAGCATGTGGTTGTGGGGTGGTGATGAGTACGTTTACCCATTCTTAAAGCCTAACGGTCGACTCCCTCGACGGCATCATCCATCGTCATCCTCTGTTTAGACACCGAGAATGCAATCAGCCCGTATCCCTGGGACTGCATAGACATGCTGCCATTGCCCCCCCCCACCCCCCCAACTCCGTCCATTACCCCTTGCTGTGCTGTGGGGTAAACTGTATGTGTATCAAAGGGCGAGTCCGTTGGTGGTAGAGTTACTGTACTGTATACTGTATAATATGTCGTCATTCCTCACTGGTCTTCCAGTGTGGGCAGTTCCACAGCTATCACATCTCATGCGCTTTCTAATCAACCTCTATGACCGTCTAGAATACACAATGATGTCTTTGAGTATACGGTGGTCATGGAAACCGTTTGGAAATAACGAAAGCGTGTACCCTCTATGAACCGAGTGATTATTGTATTGTGCTGATAGTTTTGACAGGATCTTTCCAGACCTATATCTGGAGGTTTTTTTTTTTTTATGAAACATTCAGCCGTGGCAAGTGAATGTTGGTCTGAAGTGACTGTGAGATCATATGTGGATAATATAAGCTCTGTTTTGTCACTGGGATGGTAAACGGCTGTTTAAATTGATTAACAGAACTGATGGTGTGTGTAGCCTATAGCATTCATATTGTTTGTTTACATTACGGACGATATTACTATAGCAATTCAGATATTTGGGAGTTAATAAGTGACTGTGTGTTTGTTTCTCAAATCTCTTTGCATAGAGCATACATACACACACAGATCACATACGTATACAATTGTATAATATGATCCTCACGATTGGGAAAACATTTGTTCTGGTCGCTGAGTGAGCTAGTGTGTGTGTGTTTCTCCACAGGTCTGTGACTGGCCGCTGAATGAGCTAGTGTGTGTGTGTATCTCCACAGGTGTGTGGCTGGCCGCTGAGTGAGCTAGTGTGTGTGTGTATCTCCACAGGTGTGTGGCTGGTCGCTGAGTGAGCTAGTGTGTGTGTGTATCTCCACAGGTGTGTGGCTGGTCGCTGAGTGAGCTAGTGTGTGTGTGTTTCTCCACAGGTGTGTGGCTGGCCGCTGAGTGAGCTAGTGTGTGTTTGTATCTCCACAGGTGTGTGGCTGGACGATGAGGGAGTGTATGTGTGTGAGGCCAGGAACCAGTTTGGGAACATCAGGGCCAAGGCGAGAGTCGCCGTCTCAGGACTGGGTAGGAGATCCCCATGATGTTCTCTCTCTCTCTCTGTCTCCCTCCTTCTCTCTTTCTCTTTCTGTTTGTCTATCTCTCATTCTCTCTCTCCCTCCCTGTCTTTCTCTCTCTGTCTCCTTGAAAATCTCTTATTCTCTCTCTCCCTCCCTCTGTCTTTCTCTCTCTTTCTGTTTGTCTATCTCTCAATCTCTCTCTCCCTCCCTCTGTCTTTCACTCTCTTTCTCTTTCTCTCTCTTTTTTCTCACTGTCTCTCTCTTTCTGTCTTTACCTTCTCTTTCTCTCGCTGACCACCTTCTTTCTCAGTCTCTCTCTCTCTCTCCCTTTCCAACACCTCTCCGTTTGTGTTTCCTCTCAGTCACCCTCTTATTCCGTCTCTTTCACTTGTTTTTGTCTGCCCATCCTTTTCGACCCTCTCTCCTTCTTTCCCTGTCTCTGCCGCACACTTTCTCTATCTATCCTCGTTGCCTTTTCTTCTCTCTTACCCTGTCCCCAATCTCTTTCTCTCTCTCTCTCTCTCTCTCTCTCTCTCTCTCTCTCTCTCTCTCTCTCTCTCTCTCTCTCTCTCTCTCTCTCTCTCTCTCTCTCTCTCTCTCTCTCTCTCTCTCTCTCCGGTGCTCTCTCGTTCTCCTCCCCCCCTTTCTTCTCCGTTAGTCCCTCCACACCTGCATGTCTCCCTCTGATAACCTCCACAGTTTAAGATGACTCCGTTCGCCACGCCCAGCCCCTGCCGTGTTGTCTCTCTCCGTCCCTGCGCTCATCGAGCTGCCCAGCCAGCCTCCCCTCGGCGCTGTGTCCCTCCGCCGTGCTTCCTCCTCAAAGCCTCTCCCTGTCTTCCTCAGAGCCCCCTCTGTTGGTTCAGGGAGCCCCCGTCCTCACCACCGTGATTGGCCAGTCCCTCAGCATTCCGTGCATGCTGTTGGACGGAATACCCCTGCCCAATCGACACTGGGATCACAACGGAAAACCGGTAAGGGTGACCGATCACAAATGACGAACACCGTGCAGTGGCTGTCATGGTTACTGTTGCGTAGAGACGCCGTTGTATGCTTTGTGTGCTCACAACAACAAATGCCTATTATCTATTTTTCCGTGTTGTAGTTATGATGTTCAGGGTGACTCCTGTCCCATTGGACGTTGGAATAACAGAGGAAGTGATGTCACTTCTGACTTCTTCTTCCCCAGGTGCAGCTGAGTGGCAGGATGTTCGCGAGGAGCGACGGCAGCCTCCACATCGAGAGGGCCGCCCCGGAGGACGCTGGGACGTACGTGTGCACCGCCGTGAACGCAGCGGGGTCCATGAACATCTCCGTCAGCCTGGAGGTCCAAGGTGAGAGAGAGAGAGAGTGAGAGAGAGAGAGAGAGAGAGAGAGAGAGAGAGAGAGAGAGAGAGAGAGAGAGAGAGAGAGAGAGAGACCAACTCTAAACCAACTTGTGCCTTCAACTGCTCTCCCTGTTTTCCAAAAGTTTGCTCAAGCTTAAAGAATAGCCAGGTTTTTCTCTCAGGTCACTTTTCCATCTCCTGCCTTTAACTACTCGCTCTGTTTTCAAAAAGACTTCTCTGGTTTAAAAAACAAAACAAATTGTTTCCTCTAGGGGCCATTTTCCATTAAGATGAACAAATGTCAAAGTGTTTCCATCCCGTTGGAAGTGAGGCAATTAAAAGGCTTGATTACGGAAATGCTGCATGACGTCGGCCTAACCTCCAATCAGCCGGAAGGCACTTCTTTCCTTAGTGCGGCGCCAGTGTCCCATCATGGACAGCCCCAGTCTGACCTCCACAGTAGAATCACCTCAGAGGATAACACCTCAGTCAGTGGATAAGAATGTGCTGACACTGCACAGCAGCACGGGCATCCGGGACTGGACCACCTGCTTTCTGAAAAAAAACACGCAGATGTAGAACACACTTACACACACACACACACACACACACACACACACACACACACACACACACAGACACACATCTCTCACAAACACAAATGAGCGCTCTCTATCTCTCTCACCTAAACACACTCTCTCTCTGTATCTCACGAACAAACTCGCACACTCTCTCTTTCTGCACCTCCCCCTTCACCCCCCCCCCCCCCCCATACACACACACACACCCACCCACACCCACACACACGCACAGGGCTTTAAGTGCATACTTTCCCCGTTGACCACCTGCTGTCAAAAGAAAAGCCTTCATTTACTGTCGGCTCTAATGAATGGGGTCATTCGGTCGTAATGATAGACAGCCAGATTACAGTTCATCACAGGGCTTTAATGAAGAGATGCCTTGAGAGCTAACAGCAGTGTCATCCCAAGCTGGCGGGGAGATAATTACCTTGGCCCTGGGTTTGGCCATGAGCAGTCGGACAGCTGTCTCCGTAGACAGGATTAGAAAGTTTGGGCCAAGTTAGTAACCGGCCAGACATATCCATTTGGAGATGTTGTACTCGATTAGGACTAGTAATAAAACAGTAATAAAAAAGTTTCAGTTTTGTGAGCTTTTATGTTGTTGTTTTGTTCAGGTTGGAGGACGGAATTGCTGTAGCCTACATTTCCCAGGTGCATAATGTCTCGTGTCACCTGTCGTCCTCTGTACATAACAAGACACATCTTGTTTAAAAAATGTATCATCGTTTCTGTGTTTGTGTGTGTGTGTGTGTGTGTGTGTGTGTGAGAGAGAGAGACAGTGAGAGAGCATTTTCAGACAGCAGAAGTGACCTAGTTTTTCTTCCTACAGTGCCCCCTGAGATCACAGCTGGACCGTACCACTACATCGCCAATGAGGGGGTGGCCGTCACTCTGTCATGTGACTCCAGCGGCTTTCCTAAGCCAACTGTGGTTTGGTCCAAGGTACGGTGTCAAACTATCTCTTTTCTCCCCCAACGTTTGGATATATCCAATACTAGAGGGAGAGTTTTTCTGCGAATCATTTTCAAAGTTTGATTTATCTCTCTTAAGATGAATGGCCATAAGATCAAGCAAATAATCTTAAAACAACTATTACTCTGATGTGAATATGATATATCATAGGGGATCAGAGAGTTTTTTTTTTCTTTCTTTCCCTTGTTCCATGCATCCTCAGATGGATACACAAGGGTTGAGTAAATTAATATTCTTGTCAGAGTTATTCTGGGAAAACCATGTGAATGTGTGTATGTGTGTGTGTATCTGTATGAGATATGTTAGAAACTTGTGAGGTTCACATCATGGATGTGGCCTTCATCACCTTGGCCCGCGTGTGTGCTTGTGTGTGCGTCTGTGTGAGATTAGAAACTTCTGGCCTTAACCGCCTTGATCACACGCGTGTGTTAGTGTGTGTGTGCTTGTGCGTGCGCGTCTGTGTCTCCAGCTCTTAACGCCGCCCCCTCTTCCCCCCCCCCCCCCCCCCCCCCCCAGGGAAGAGAGCCCCTGCCCAGATCGCGGCTCTCGCCTCAGTCGGACCTGGCCGGAAACCTCCACATCGCCAGGCCGGGTGCTGGCGACGCGGGCATCTATGTCTGCACAGCCACCAGCCCCGTGGGCTACGCCAGCAGAGAGATCCAGCTCAGTGTCAACAGTAAGAGGGCGCCACGCTCACGCTCTCATGACAGCCTTTGTTGTTCAGTCTTTAGAATTTCTCCTCCGCGGAGATGTTTTTTTTTCTTTTCCTTTGGCTTTCCCTCTCAGCGCGTTGCCATGGCGATTAATTCCCTTCAAATGAAATAAATCCCTGTGAAATATTGACCCACTTTGCCGGGGGTTTTCCGTGTAAGAATTCCCACCGCATGACTTGGATGTTTTCGGGGGGAGATGGCCGAGTGCTGTAGCTCGGCAAAAGGTCGCGTCCTTATCTTGAGGTCGATCTGGTGTTCCGACTGTTTCCTCTTCAGCGTTGCCTAAGATCATGGGCGTCGGCGGCCACGACAACACCATCAAGATGGCTGCCGAGGTGGGGTCAGAGGTCATCCTGCCCTGTCAAGTCACCGGAAGCCCCTCCCCGCTGGTCACCTGGAGCCGGAACGGACAGCCCATCCCTCCAGTCACGGCTTGGTAAGTGATTAGCTGTGTATGAATCCAGGGGCCGCATCCTTCCGAGGTTGCAATCGAAGAGCGAATACGGCACAGTGGGGCGCCAGGGCCGTCCCATTTCCACGGCTCCTTCAAATGCGGCCGAGAAATGCGGCCTTCTCTCCCCGCATTTGGAGGAGGCAACTGCTGCATCCTTCGTGGCCAAACCCATCCCAGAACGAATTGCGCGCCGGTGATGCTTGGATACGAGTGTGATGACGCAAGGGTGAGGAACAGCTGATGACGCAAACAGGAAATCCTCAGTAGGCACAGACCGTCTCATTACATCTCGTTTAACAACGCTCGGTTCGGCCCCTGAAGGACGCGGCCCCTGAATTGGGACACAGCTATTCTGGCCCCTTAAATGTTTAGCTGGCTTTTAATGATAGGGAGCATATGGCATAATGAGCCGAAGCAACCCATCTTTCAAGTAAAAAAAAAAACAGTGTCTGCATGTTTTTAGAAGCCAAACTACTTCGGTGTTTTCACTCTCCTTTTCATGCGAAGATCAGTCGGCGAGCTGCAGTTCTGGCGGCAGAAACCCGACCCGGCGCCGATCGTGAATATTCCGAGTCTTGCTGGTCTTTGTAGTCCTTTTGAAACGTCTCCCTTGACTTCCTGTCGCAAGTCTCAAGAGGAAGCGTCGTGTGCATTTTTAACGGCGTCCCCCAGTTGTGCGACCGCGCTGTAAAGGAGTAAACAGGCTCTAAAGGAGTAAACAGGCTGTAAAGGAGTAAACAGGCTGTAAAGGACCAGCGTCCTCTGGCCGGGGGGCGCGACGACTCCCTCACATCCCCGACGTAGTAACTTCCCTGCTCCGTTTTACAGGAGCCTTTGATTAGGGGCCAGGCCATGCCGCTGAGTGAGGCGGCTAGCGACGGGGGCTCATTTAGGGGGGGCCCTTTCCAAGGCCCGGGGGGCTGGAGTAAACAGCCGGCAGTCGAGTTTGCTGTGGGGAAGCGCTTTTTTGGGGGGGGGGGGGGGTTCCTCTTTTTTTTGGTCTTGGTTAATGATATATGTTGCTAACAAATACCACACTGGAGCCTCGGTGTTGTTCCGTCCTGTACACATGGTCTTGAGGGCAGTGGAGTTACCGGTACGGTGCCGCTCAGTTCAGCTGCGTCTCAGATTGCTTAAGCACACAGTCAGTGGAACGACGCGATATGAGGGGAAAAAACGAAGAAACTCCTACTCGTTCGGTTTCAAGGCCTAGCGTCTCAAAGCAGTGTCAAGGTCACAGTGTGGAGGGGCCAGGGAAAGGGGGGCTGGAGACAGTGGTGGTCAAGGCATGATGGTGTGGGTCTGAGGGGAGGGAAGGGGAGGAGGAGGAAGAGGGGGAGGAGGAGGAAGAGGGGGGGGGGGGGGGGTGGGGGGGGGGGGGGGGGGGGGGAGGAAGAGGTGGACTGTTTGACAGTCAGGGTCTCTCTCTCCCTTCCCTCAGGGTCTCTCTCTCCCCCTTCTCTCAGGGTCTCTCTCCTGACATAAAACAACATGTTGACTCGTTATCAGCGCCTTCTGATGAGAAGAACATCCTGACACACACACACACACACACACACACGCACGCACGCCATAAGAATAACACACATAAACTAGCTCTCTCTCTCAAACATGCACAGAAGATTACAGAAACACACCACTTCTCTACCATATACACAAACACACACACACACACACACACACACATCAATTAATGACACCTTTGGGCCCTCGCTCAAAGCACACACTGCACTGCACTGTAGCGACTGACGCTCCCTGACTGTTACGGTAAATGGAGACTCATGGTGCCGGGCTAAAAGTAGGCAGGCAAAGCCCCAGACGCCAAACACAGCCCGACTGCTCCAGAGGAAGCTGATTAATGAACTCCCCCCAGCCAGTGGGTGTCCCTGGTGTTGAAAGAGAGTGAAAGAGGGGGTAGGGAGGGAAACGGCCGCACTGGAGATTGAGCTAAAAAATAAGAATTCAAAAAAGGATAGCCAATACATGTAGAGAGAGACGGATAGAGAGACATGGCAAGTTCGAGAAGAAAGAGAGAAAAATGTAAGGAACAGGGAGAGGAGAGGGGAAGAAACAGCGCAAGAGTGAGAGAGAGAGAGGAGAGAGAGAGAGAGAGAGAGAGAGGAGAGAGAGAGAGAGAGAGAGAGAGAGAGACAATGGGAGAAAGGGAAAGCCAAGAGGAGGCACTGGTCTGGTAGATGTAGCCCAGCTGGAGTGCGGGGTTGCGGGGTTGCAGCCCACGGTAGGTCAGCGTGGCTCCTCTCACTGGGCCCTGGGTGATTAGGACAATTTGTCCCAGTCAGCCTGTGTCAGCCTGCGTACACAGATGGCTTGACACCAATGTGGGGAGAAGCAGGTAGGGGGTAAATGGATGCGGCGGAGGGTTGGGTATTTCCTCTTTGTGTACTGTGTGCGTGTGTGATTGTGTGTGTGTGTGTGTGTGTGTATGTTTGTGCGTGTGTGCGTGTGTGTGAGAGAGAGTGTGTGTGAGAGAGAGTGTGTGTCTGTTAGCTGCCGTCTCTGACAGCAGTCTGCCAGGTTCAGATCGACCATTGTAGTCAGCGGTCTGGTTAATGATATATGTTCCCCTTCCCTCCTACGCCTGTTTATACTGAAGACATTTGTGTGTGTGTGTGTGTGTGTGTGAGTGTGTGTGTTGGTGTGTGTCACAGGTAGTTCAGCCACATGTTCTGTGTTGAAACAGAGTAGTCTTTGTGCGTTCCAGCTCGTTTCAACTTGTTATTGTTATCTTAGAGTTGCTTAGCAGAGACACTTATCTGGAACCTATCTGATGGCTGTGTTTACATTCGTAGATATTATGCATTTACACAGCTGGAAAGCTACTGAAGCGAGGCAGGCTAAAGGCCTTTGACGCTGTGTTTTCCATTCATTTCGGTACTGTTTGATACCAGTGAGACTTAATGACCAGGCTCAGAAACGCATTGTGAAACCAAACTGCTTCACTCTCAGCTGCCCCGTGTACATGAGCCAAGTCAATCCCTTTGGGCAGATCCCGTCTACTAATATGTCATGTCATGCTAATAGACCAGATCCATTAACTCTAATGGCGGTAATACGTTTAGGAATCAAATATCAAAAGCAGTGCTATGCTCCCTCAAATCCTTGACTTATTTTATATAGTACACCAGCCTACAGTAGTACTGTAGTTGAACAAAAACACACGCCAAATAAACAACAAAATCAAGGGTGGTGGACGCCCGTTGAACATGGAGGTTTCATTGGATTCCTTTACCTGTGACCCCTGACCTGTGACCTTTGACTGCCCAGGTTCACCGTGCTGCCCTCGGGCTCTCTGAAGATCACAGATGTCCGACTGATTGACAGCAAGCGTTACTCCTGCTCCGCGGCCAACGCAGCAGGCAACGTGTCCCTCACCTACGACGTCCATGTTCAAGGTACGACGTCCATGTTATCATTAAGGTAGCTGCAGCATTCCCACAACCAGGCTCTCTCACTGGCTCTCTCTCTCTCTCTCTCTCTCTCTCTCTCTCTGTACGACGTCCATGTTATCATTAAGGTAGCTGCAGCATTCCCACAACCAGGCTCTCTCACTGGCTCTCTCTCTCTCTCTCTCTCTCTCTCTCTCTGTACGACGTCCATGTTATCATTAAGGTAGCTGCAGCATTCCCACAACCAGGCTCTCTCACTGGCTCTCTCTCTCTCTCTCTCTCTCTCTGTACGACGTCCATGTTATCATTAAGGTAGCTGCAGCATTCACACAACCAGGCTCTCTCACTGGCTCTCTCTCTCTCTCTCTCTCTCTCTCTCTGTACGACGTCCATGTTATCATTAAGGTAGCTGCAGCATTCCCACAACCAGGCTCTCTCACTGGCTCTCTCTCTCTCTCTCTCTCTCTCTCTCTGTACGACGTACATGTTATCATTACAAGATATAAATGAATGGCTACTAAAAATGGATGTTCTCCCCAGACCCCATCTCTCTCTCTCTCTCTCTGTACGACGTACATGTTATCATTACAAGATATAAATGAATGGCTACTAAAAATGGATGTTCTCCCCAGACCCATCTCTCTCTCTCTCTCTCTCTGTACGACGTACATGTTATCATTAAAAGATATAAATGAATGGCTACTAAAAATGGATGTTCTCCCCAGACCCCATCTCTCTCTCTCTCTCTCTGTACGACGTACATGTTATCATTACAAGATATAAATGAATGGCTACTAAAAATGGATGTTCTCCCCAGACCCCATCTCTCTCTCTCTCTCTCTCGCTCTCTCTCTCTCTCTCTCTCTCTCTCTCTGTACGACGTCCATGTTCAAGGTAGCTCTGCTCTGCTTTTCTGAGTGTGGTGACAAGTAGTTGCCATGGTGATTCATCTGGTCAAGACGGAAAATATGTTGTATGAACTGAAAAAAATCATTACGTCTTTGATGCATTTTTTTTTTGTTGCATGTTTGAGATTTTAGAAATGTATATTCAAATCCTGTTTCAATCTTTTTCTGTCCTCCAGCCAAGCCAAAGATCCAGACAGGGCCCTCTCTGCTGAAGGCTCTGATTGGTCAGACCGTCACGTTACCGTGCGTGGTGCAAGGTGAGCCCCGCCCTGAGCTCAGCTGGTTCCACAACGCACTCCCCGTTGCCGTGGCGAACCCTATGGCGCTGAGGATCCAGGCCGTCAGCCTGGCGGACCAGGGGAGCTACCGCTGTGTGGCCACGAACAACGCCGGAGAGGACGCCTCGGAGGTCAACCTGGAAGTACTGGGTGAGTCCCGGAGAGCCGTATTAACATCAAAAGAAAATCTAAGATGCATGATCCTAAAAGACCTGGGTCCCTCCCGCTGTGTCAACAGAGTGTAATCAGCAGTCTCTAGGCAGGATACAAATCCAACAGAATTCCACTCCACTCCGCCCGTCACCTAGACACACTGTCCCAGGAAGCTTCCTGGAGCAGGTGCTCTGGAGGATTTAAGGTCGCACCAAAGGTCACCTTAGTGGGAAGTTCTGTTCATGATATTTAGATATGCATCCCCTAAAGAAACGGTTGAAGGGAAGACACCTTTTGACCCCCCCACTCCCCCCCCGCCCCTCTCTGTCTCTCTGCTTTCCTGCTTTCTTTATCCATCCCCCCATGTCCATCTCTCCCTCTCTTCCTCTTTTAGTCTGTTTGTGAGTTTTATTGAGTTGCCCTTTGACCCCCCAGAGGTCACTGTGGTTACAGTGCGGTTGTTTTAGGAAGTTGGAGCCTAGTGGTAACGAGCAAGCGACCGGTTGGGGGGGGGGGGGGGGGCTTACCAGTCAGGACTCACACCGGCACGGCAAAATCAATTAACCCTTTGCTAACCCCTAGCCACATGTTAATTACCAAAGACGTATTTAAGGCTGTCAAATGTACTGAATCCCTCGCATGTCAAACCTGCACATTACTGAAAATGTCCATATACCAATACTCTCTCTATTTGCTTTGTAATCGTTTTAACTTAACGTGGGATTAGGATCAGATCGAATTGATCTTTTACGGCAGCGACTTGAAGTGATGAACCAACGGGAAGAAAAAAAAAAGACAGATCAATAAACGTCACTCCACCTCCCCTCTCTCCCTCCACCCGTGGCCCTCTGCCATCGCCGCTGACATGCCACACTTTCATTTGTCCCATCAGAGGCCCCGTCCATGGCCGAGCCCGGAGACGCCATCGTGGAGAAAGTGGCCGGGAGCAAAGTCATCCTCCCCTGTCCTGCTGAAGGTATGAGGCGCCGATGATTCATGGAGGAGTCATTCTCGGAGAGAGGGAGGCGATGAGGAGCGGAGTATGTGTGTCAGGGAGGGGCGGGGGGGGGGGGGGGGGGGGGGGGGGGGGCGGGGGGGGGGGGGGAGGGGGGGGGGGTGGGGGGGGGGGGGGGGGGGGGGGGGGGGGGGGGGGGGGGGGGGGGGGGGGGGGGGGGGGGCGGTGTGCGGGGGGGCCTTCACTGCCGTCGTCCCAGAAAAGACACACTGAACGAGGCAAAGTTAATCCCCCTTCAGGTGATATTTGAACAGGGCTAACTTTGTTTTGTGTTTATTTCTGGAATTCCCTGAGCCAAGTGTCTCTTTGGATGTAGGACAAAGGGTCTGGAAGGTAAACCTCCGCTATCCCCCAAAGCTTTCCACTGTCAGCTCTGAGAAAGAGCTTCCATACCCCTGTCACCTTTAAAAAGTATACCCCTGTCACCTTTTGAAGCACTTTGTTACATATGTTAGTCACATTTTTTGGTCCCATTATGTGAGCGTGTTGGTGACAGAAATGTAGCACAGGCTCAACCATTTGGAACCCCTGCTGCGTCTTCATCCAAACAAAGACTTGGGGGTTGGTGTGGTGTGAGCTCACACATAGCTGCCTGTGTGTGTGTGTGTGTGTGTGTGTGTGTGTGTGTGTGTGTGTGAGTGTGCGTGTGTGTGTGTGCGTGTGTGCGTGTGTGTGTGTGCCACATGCCACATGCCGGTGTGTGCTTGCTTTCCGAACTCTGAGAATGTGTGTTTGTTTGTTTGTGTATTTGTTTGTATGCAGCATGTTTGTGTTTGCGTCTGTTTCCTGTGTAATGGGATTCCGCTGAGCCTGTCCTGAAAAACCATCTGAATAGGTGTTGTTTGCTATGGAGCACTGCCATGGCAACAAGCAGGGAAGGTGAGCGTTAGGACAGGCTGCCACAGATAGGAGGGAACAGCTGGAATATCATTTTCTCAGTCTGCTTGTATGTCTGACTAAACCGTCTGTCTGTCTGTCTGTCTGTCTGTCTGTCTGTCTGTCTGTCTGTCTGTCTGTCTGTCTGTCTGTCCGTCCTGTCTGTCCGTCCGTCCGTCCGTCCGTGCCGTCCGTCCGTCCGTCCGTCCGTCCGTCCGCCAGTCTGTCTCTTTACCTGTCTTTACCTGTCTACCTGCCGGCCTGTCTGTCTTTCTGTCTCTCTGTCTGTCTGTCTGCCTGTCTGCCTTGCTGCTGCTTCCTCTCCTGGCCCCCATCTGCTTTCCTCAGTGCTGGGGCCTGCTGTTAGAGGAATCCTAATTATAGGCTGTTGCTGCTGCTGCTGGGGGATAATGGCACAGCGCTGCCTTGATGGGGCTGGGGGGGGGTGGGGGGGTTGGTGGCCGATGACAAGGGGAGAGGGTTAAGGTGAACGGAGGGAGACGGAGAGAGGGAAAGGGGGAGGAAGGAGGTGGGCGGCGAAGCGCGTCACAGAAAGACGGAAAGGCGGCCGTGGAGAACGTGAAAGTGTCTTTAGTCGGACCGGCACTCCGTCGGAGATGATCCCGCACCCTCGGCCCCCAGGCATCCCGACGAGAAGCAGCCCCACCCAGGAAACAGACCTGGCTCCTCGATCCGATTCCCGTGGATCCGGGTCTGGGAGATAAAAGCCAGGGTGCCGTGGGGAGGGAGGTTATCCATAGCACAAACAGAGTCGTACTCCTCTTAAGAGGGGAAAGGCAGTGTTTTTTTTGAAGATGGTTAGGAAGGGGAGGGGAGTGGTGGCGGGGGGGGGGGGGAGAAATCGGAGTTGCTGCGCTCCCAGAGAACGGATTGTAAGTCTTTAACGAGATCTTTTAACATCTAAACGAGCCATCTGCTCGCATTTCCTCCTAGCAGTGAGATAATGCATTTGAGTCAGAGTTCTAAAGTGTAAGCATGTGTTCCACCAGCATGGTCACATTGCCTCCCAGCTTCTTCCTGCTCCGCTCAGCTTTGGGCTTTTTTTTAACCAGAGGGTAATGCATCGTTTGCTTTGTATGGACAGCAGCCCCCCCCCCCCCCTTCATCTCCATGTTGAAGGGAGTTGTGTTCCTTACACATCCTCAAATGTATTTCTTGTGCGTGTCTTGTATGTTTTGCGGCGAATTTTCATTTTGCCCTTCCACGCTGAATACAACTGGCTCCCTCTCGACCCCCCCCCCCTCCCCGGATCCCATCCCCTGATTTCTCCAACCCTCGTTCTCCCGCTCCCAGTCCCTTGGCTCCCACGGCGAAGCCCGCCGCCACATCTGTTTGAGGCGCCCCAGACATTTGAACGTTCCTGCCCTCGCGGCCTGAGTCCCTCACCTCCCGTCCTCACTGTAAATCTTCGTCTTTGGCCTAATACACGGTCCTCTGGCAGTTTCTGTGCGGTGCCCCTGACCTTGAAATGTGGAGCTCCGCTGAGACACTGATAGGCCCGCTTCCCCCCCAGCGGCCCCCCTGTCCACTGGATAAATGTAGCGCCTGCCGTCTACGTCCTGGGCCGCTTGCCTGTCCACTCCACCAGCCGGGGAAGTTGAAAGACTCAAGTGCCCTTTTAGTTCCATCGAGCGTGACTGAAGATAATGAAGCTTGTTCCAAGCTCTACTTCTGGCTACTTTCTGCCTCGAAGACCTCAGCCCATCCCGATAGGAAATGTCCTTGGGTTTAACTGCACTGTCTTTTGGTTGAACCACGGAGAAAGTTGTTGGAATGAATCGAAATGAACTCAACAATGTCTCTTTCCCTCATACTTATTCACTCACTCGCTCACTCGCTCACTCACTCACCCACTGATTGCAGGTTCACCGCCTCCCAAGGTGCGCTGGTTCAAGAATGGCCTCGAGGTACACACCCACCAATCAGATCTCTCAGTGACCCTGGACGGCTCACTTGTGATTGGCTCGGCATCTGCCAGTCACAGCGGGGACTTCAAGTGCGTGGCTACCAATGAGGCGGGCTCTGTCGAGAGGAAGACCAGGCTAAAGATCAATGGTAGGTCACCTCAGAAACGATTAGATAAGATAAGAATAAACGTAGATAATTATATCAAATATGTTAAATTATTTGGGCTTGTGGTGTTGTCTTTGAATGGTGTTCTCCAGTCTAGTTTGTTTTTCTGCCTGGGTGTATTCTGAAGAATCTGCATTTATAGAGGTAGTCCTAGAAAGTATAGCAGATTGTGCCTGGATTTCTAAGTTGTTCTTTCATAATATTTCATTGAATTCTATGGTGAAAATATTTTATTTATTTATTTATTCATAGTTCAATTTAAAATTGTCATTTTTATTTCAATCAAACAACTATTTTAATCTTTGTGACCCCCCCCCCCCCCACCCACACACACACACACACACACACACACAGTTTCTCCTGAAATCCAGGATGATGGCCGGGGACTGAACCTGACTGTGGTGCTGAAACAGCCTCTCACTCTGGGCTGCGATGCCTTCGGGATCCCCTCCCCTACCATTACCTGGACCAAAGATGGACGTCCTGTGAGTCATCAATCTGACATTCAAACTCCTTCAAACGAATTCTCACAAACCATCTTTTAGAAACCTGTTCCTGTGGCCCTACAGTATATATTAAACAGGGCGCATTTCCATGGCAATACCGGTGTTTTAATTAGTGTCTGGTGACAGAGGGACACCTAGTGGTCACTGAAGGACATGCATGTGTTTTTTTTTGTGTCCAGGTGGAGTCCACTCCTGGCGTGTACCTGCAGAACGGCAACAGACTCCTGAGGATCTACAGGGTCCAGAGCGAACACGCCGGCCAGTTCACCTGCAGGGCCCAGAACACCGCTGGGGAGGCCCGGAGGAAATACAATATAGTGGTGCAAGGTGAACTCTCCTTCTGGAGAAATAGCAACAACGAAAAAAATACATTGTAAAATACAAACGGTTGCTACAGTGGTGTAATTTTGGCTCTTTTGAACTTTAAAAACCTGATTTTAGATTGTTCGTTCGGCAACTTTGATAGAGATTTGTGTGTGTGTGTGTTGTGTGTGTGTGTGTGTGTACATGTGTGTGTCTGTGTGTGTGTTTGTGCGTGTGTGTGCGTGTGCGTGTGTGTGCGTGCACGTGTGTGTGTGTGTGTGCGTTTCACAGCCCCACCAGTGATCTCGGGGTCGACCCAGCTCCAGGAGGTGGCTGCCGTCCTTGGACAGGAAGTGGACTTCCATTGCCGTGTCAGCGGGCGTCCTGCCCCCGGAGTGGAATGGAGTCGCGACGGAGAGTCAGTTACCTCGTTTCCAAATGCTCTGTACTCAATCAAGTTTCATTTCAAACGGAGTTCTTTGCAGAGTGAAGTGCCAATTTAAAAATAGCTTGGCCAGCAAATGTACGTAGGGTTGAACTGACGTGTTAGGTTTGCCATTGCAATTCAAGATTTTGCCTGCAGACTGTATTGACAAAGGAAAAGTTCCCATAGAGATCGACTTTGCATTTTATTCTTGTCTTGTTCACCTAAACGTGATCCGGACTTTTGGAAGACTACCCCCAGACTGATTCTACCCCCCTCTCCTCGTCCTCCCTTCTCCAGGGTGCTGTCGCGGGATGGGGACCCCCATGTGGAGTTCCTGGAGGAGGGTCAGGTGCTGAGGGTGAAGTCGGTGAGACAGAGAGACCAGGGCCTCTACCAGTGCCGGGCCTCAAACAACGCCGGCACTCAGATGAGGCAGTTCAGACTCACCGTCCAGGGTGAGGCCAGGCTCTGTTTGATATGCCACGAAACACATTTAACAACATGGATACGTTTGTTTGACTAAGGCACATTTGATCTGAGTGCAATCCTGCCAGAGTTAGTCACAGGGCTATTTTAAAATAGACCTGAACTAATCATACAATTCTATACCACTAATACCAATAACATGAATAATTCAATTAATCCTGTAATAAGTCCAATATTATTAGTCCTTATTATATTATTTGTTAACATCTTTTAGAAACAGTTCCTTATACAATAAACTAGCGTGCTAAATCCAGCCCCCTTATAAATGCTAACTCCTAATCCCACTAACCCCCCCTCCCCCCCCCCCCTCCCTCCCTCCCTCCCTCCCTGTCCCTCCCCAGCCCCCCCCACCATAAGTGGCCCCAGCGGGACCACCGAGGTCTCCGTCGTCCTGGGCTTCCCCACCGTGTTCTCCTGTGAGGCCCAGGGCTCCCCTCCGCCCAGCATCACCTGGCTCAAGGACAACCAGCCCATCGTGTCCAGTGCCCAGCTGACCTACACCCGTTCTGGGCAGGCCCTGAGGCTGGGGGCGGCCCAGGGGGACAGTGCTGGCCTCTACACCTGCAGAGTCACCAACCTTGCCGGCTCCGCGCTCAAACACTACTCACTCAGCGTCCTTGGTAAGGCGGAGGGAAGTTAGGCAAACAATTTTGCTCTTCATTAACGTTATGACAGATACAACAAGTTAAAACTGGACTCAAAAAAGCAATGCTGTTTGGTTTTTTTTCTACGAAAGGATGGTCAGGAGTTTGAGGCATACAGAGTGTTTCAAGATAAATCAATAAAAAGTATTGTTATTTTTTTGGTTTTTACTCGTTTTTAAGAACCTGTATGTGTTGATTGTGTGTCAATCAGTCCCACCCCAGATTGAGGGAAGGGAGTCAACATCTCTGAGCTTCGGTGGTCGGGAGGAGAAGGTTAGGATCAACGGCTCGTTAACCCTCTCCTGCCAGGCCAAAGGCTTCCCTGAGCCCAAGACACAGTGGTTCAAAGACGGACAGGTTGGTGTGTCCCCTTCCTAGTTCTCTCTCTCTTTCTTTTTCATCCCTTCTTACTTCATGTATTTTATTTTGCATGTGTTTCATTTAACACATCATGCAAAACCAAGATACATTTTTTTACTTTTTATTTTATTCAGTGTGTATGTAAAGAAATAATGATTTGTAAAATGTTAACACCTAAATGTAAACTCTATAACTGAACCAATTCATGAATAAATAAGTTCTGTAAAAAATAGCTAACTAACTTTTATAATAAAGAAATAAAGTATCTTTATTTCAATAAGAATTGCTGTTCTATTTGTCCTAGCTGCTAAAGGGGGACTCCCAGGCTGGTATCAGAGAGAATGGTCACCTCCTCCACATCGAGAGGGCCGTGCTGTCTCACGGGGGCCAGTACACCTGCGTGGTTGCCAACACCGCGGGAGAGGACAAGAGAGACTTCCATGTCACCATCCAGGGTCAGTAGCTGTAACACGCTGTCCCCTGTAGGTTCTGTCGGACGAAGGCGATCGCCTAGTTAAAACCGACCCCAGGGGTCAGCCGAGAAAGGGCACGTAGGTGATGCGAACATTCCGAATCGGTTCGCTGTCATTTGTTAACGCTCCAATCGTCTGCGAAGGTTTGTTTATTCGAACCGCCTCTCTTTGACTTCACCAGAAGAGCCGACAAGAAGTCAAACGGTCTTAGTGCTACTAATCTGAACTCGGATCATCTTCTTTTTTTTTTCCCCCTCTCCTCCCTAGTCCCTCCCATCTTCCATCGGGTGACCAACGGCAATGGCGCGGCGGCCTGGGGTCTAGGGGAGGAGGACGAGGAAGGAGAGAAGGATGAAAATATGACGGAGAAGAGAGAGGTGATCCTGGGCCACCCCGTCAGCCTGTCATGTGAAAGCAACGCCATCCCCCCACCCGAACTCAGCTGGTACCGAGAGGGGCGCAAGCTGTCGGCGGCCGACGGAGTGGTACTGCGTCCAGGTCAGAGGTCACTCTTCATTTGATCGCACATCTGTCTGACCATTAACATTAGAACCTTTACATTTATACCACGAGCGTTTCCAGTTTCAGCTATGTTTTGGTATTATCTTTTTTATTGCAGCTCCCTCAATGACAAATGCCCCCCCCCCCCCCCCCCCCACACACACACACACAAATAAATGTAGACCGCAATGCGTAACCATAACTAATGACAAGACATTTCATAAAGTGTGTTCTGCTCACGGTGAAGCGTTTTCCCGCCGAACAAGTCTAGCACTACGACAGGAAGAATGAGATATCATCCTGAGCTGCGATCCGTTCCCCGCAGGTGGGCAGGTTCTCCACATCTCCCGGGTGCAGAGAGAGGACGCTGGGAAATACACGTGCCAGGCCGTCAACGAAGCTGGAGAGGACCGCATGCACTTTGACCTGGAAGTGCTGGGTGAGACTTCCACATTACCGTCACGAGCACTGAGTGTCCGTCTGCTAAATCGGAAATTCTAAATTCTCCCCTTTGCATGCTGAAATGTAGGGAAAGATTTGCTGTTGATCGTTCAATAGGCATTTGATTGATAGTCCTTACAGCAGTGTTACACAGCTTCTCAGTAGGACAAATCCTGGTTAAATAAAGGAACACATCCATAATAACGAGGAATGATTGTAAAAAAATAAACACACCCCAATTTCTGGACCCAGTTACCCGATGTTGCATATCTATCAAAGTCTTTGTCGGTTGCGGATGGTTGTTTCATTCAAATTTGTTTTTTTGCGAATTCCCTCAGTGCCTCCTGTGATCACGGGGGCGTCGGAGGAGTTTGTGGAGGACGTCGGCGCGGTGGTCAACACCACCGTGTCTCTCCACTGTGACGTGACCGGCCACCCGCCCCCGGACGTCCACTGGCGCAGGGACGGACGGCAGCTGCACACCGACGCCCGGCACCACGTCAACGAGGACGGCACCCAGCTACAGGTGCAGCTAGGACGGTTTATTGATTTGATTCGTTCATTCATCTATAAGGACAAACATGATTATGATTGTTTCATTTGTGCAGTCATTAATGGGTGCATTTGGCATTGGAGAAGGGAAAGGGCTAACAGTATAATATTTCTGTCTTTGGTACTAGCCCATGGTTTAACCAGTGTGACAGCTATTCGGTCTGGCTGAAATTTGACAGCGTATTGACTGACAGCGCTCTGTGTCTCAGATCCTCAGTGTGCAGGTGTCTGACATGGCGGACTACGTGTGTGTGGCTGAAAACAAGGTCGGCCTGGTGGAGAGACACTTCAGCCTCTCAGTGCAAGGTTTAACCTCTATCTGTTATATTTATTGCACAGTCCAATACGAAATACATGACTTCCCGATGTCCCCACAGGTCCACTGCTCTCCTTGGCAAATTGAAATTGGGTTCCTAAAAAAACGATATCTAATATACAGTATATATATATATATATATATACATGATCACCTCTCACCTATTAAAACACAAACTGCTATTAAAAGACTCACTATCAAGTTGAGTTGTCAGCTGAAGTCTTGAGGTGAAGCCTGGCGTGTCTCGTCCTCAGATCCCCCGCGGGTGGTGGGACGTAAGGAGGAGGACCTCAGCGTGATCCAGGGTCACATGGTGTCTCTGCTGTGTGACGTCCAGGCTTTTCCCTCGCCAGAGATCACCTGGACCCGAGACGGGCAGCTGCTCCAGTTCACCTCCGGGATCAACATCCTGCCTGGTGCGACCCGGCTCTCCGTACAACTAAACAAACGGCCATTGTTCAAGGGGCTTTTGAAATATTGGTCTTGTCTTTTTGAGTCCCACAATGGGATTTTCTGTTGTTTCTTTTTCTTTTAGTTTACACAATATATTTTTCCAACGAATTGTGTTGTCAATGTATTTACACATATATGTATGTATTTACCATTTTACACTAATTGTATTCATGTGCGCTTCAGCTGCACTGATGGGATCCCATCCATGACCATGCGGAATGCTCTGCTCGATTCAAGCTGTATTTTCTGTAATGTTTTACATCGGGCGGTCGTGTGATGGTGAGCAGGAGGTCAGATGCTGCAGCTGCCCCGGGCCAGAGTGGAGGACGCAGGCCAGTACGTCTGCACGGCCACCAACCCAGCTGGACAGGACCAGAAAAGCATCCTGCTGAGTGTCTATGGTGAGGAAACACAAACGTCGGTCTATAGGTCCATCATGGGATACAATACAGTCTGAGTACTGTATATGTCCATCACGGGATACAACACAGGATGAATACTGTATATGTCCATTACGGGATACAACACAGTCTGAATACTGTATATGTCCATTACAGGATACAACACAGTCTGAATACTGTATATGTCCATTATAGGATACAACACAGTCTAAATACTGTATATGTCCATTACGGGATACAACACAGTCTGAATACTGTATATGTCCATTATAGGATACAACACAGTCTAAATACTGTATATGTCCATTATGGGATACAACACAGTCTGAATACTGTATATGTCCATCAAGGGATACAACACAGTCTGAATACTGTATATGTCCATTACGGGATACAACACAGTCTGAATACTGTATATGTCCATTACGGGATACAACACAGTCTGGATACTGTATATGTCCATTATAGGATACAATACAGTCTGAATACTGTATATGTCCATCAAGGGATACAACACAGTCTGAATACTGTATATGTCCATTACAGGATACAACACAGTCTGAATACTGTATATGTCCATTACGGGATACAACACAGTCTGAATACTGTATATGTCCATTACAGGATACAACACAGTCTGAATACTGTATATGTCCATTACAGGATACAACACAGTCTGAATACTGTATATGTCCATTACAGGATACACCACAGGATGAATACTGTATATGTCCATTACAGGATACACCACAGGTTGAATACTGTATATGTCCATTATGGGATACAACACAGGTTGAATACTGTACTTTTGGTTAAACAAGTCACTTCCTATTCCAAACTAAATCCAGATTTTTTTTTTTACCAAAGGTTTAATTATTTTAATAATAGTAATAATAATTCATATTATTTACATAGCGCTTTTCTAAGACCCAAAGACGCTTTACAGAAAAAGAATAAGACAATAATGCTCAGATGGAGAGCAACACACTAGAGTACAACAGTTAAGACAGAGATGGACTGAAAGGCAAACAATAAGGAAAGGACAACTACAAATTTTGTGACTAAATGACTTGGATATATATTTTGTATATTTGTATTATTGAATCAAATGAAGTTGATATCTTACATTTTATTTCTCATCCGATGGCGACAGTTGTCAACTCTGGCCATCTCATTTTGGCACTGCCAACATTACACTTTGTGAATAGGAAAAGACTATTGTTGTCTGTGGTTAGGAAAAATAAATTGAATAATTTTTGGTAAATAGATAAGGAGACATCATCAATGGTGAATCAGAAGGGAGTCTATAGTCTTGCTGTGAACATGAATGAGTCATCACGTTATTCTTAGGAAAAAGGTCATTGTCAGAAATGAACTGTTAGGGCTATCAACCTTAGCGCATGACAAATTAATTATTCCTTCTGGATTAAAAAGGTATGATTCACTTTTACTGGATGTATTTATCTTTCCTTGTTGAAAAGTAATGAGTGAATTTCTTATAGGAATGGAGTTTATGACCAAATTAATTTTTTTACAGTCCTGCCGACCCTTAAGCCTCGCCTGGATTCTGAGTCAGAGGTCGTGACCCCTCAGCTGGGCACGTCGGTCACCCTACGCTGTGAGGCACGGGGCACCCCCCAGCCCGAGGTCACATGGTACAGGAACGGTCTGCAGCTCGTGCCAGGGAACGGATTAAAGATGGACCACCACCAGCTTGAGATTGTGGGAGTACAGGTACAGCAGCAACAACAACAACAACAACAACAACAATACAAACAGCAACCATTATGTAATTCGTAAAACAACTACTGGGTTATAGCTACCATAGGTCTATGAACGCATTCACTTTTACTGGCCTTGTATTTCATCGATTAACGTGAGTTACGTTGTGGTGCTGTGTTCCCCTGGTAATGCAGGTGGCTGACGGTGGCATTTACACCTGTAAGGTGTCCAACGCGGCAGGCCAGGTGGACAGGAACTTCCGAGTGACCGTACATGGTGAGCGGGAAATCTAGTTTGTTGTACATCTATCCGCTGCCACAATGGGAATCAGTGATGTTTATTTAAAATGCCATAAAGACCTCCCGGAGCTAAAACAAAACTTTTTTTTTTTTTTTTTTTTTTACCTTTAGCAGTCTATGATTGATTTAAATTGATGATAACAAAGTATTGAATATTTTTGGTTTTCACTTCATCTTCTTCATTGTTGTTGCCTCCCGTAGTGCCTCCTGTCCTGGGTGGGCCTGTCCAGGAGGATCTGACCAAGAACCTGGGCTCTCGCCTCACCCTGCTGTGCGAGGCCACGGGGGTGCCTGCTCCCAGCATCATCTGGCTGAAGGACGGGACTCCCATTGGTGAGTGGAGAGGTGGGAGGGGTGGGGGTCAGGTGTGTCGAAGCAAATAAGGTCATATAGACCGAGGTGAGGAGCGTCTGGATTTGTGTTAGAGGTGGTGGACAGAGAGATACATCTTGGTCAAGGTTATTAATTAGATCAACATGTTTGCAGGAAATGTTTGTTATGTGAGGTTGTTTTCCTTTAAAGCCAAAAGACACTATCATTGTCATTAAAGTTTAAAGCAAATCAGGGTCTGTTCTGGTTGATTTTAAAATAGAATAATGTAATATATTTTCATTTGAAAAAGCTTTGTGAGCTAACGTTATCCATGTGTGTTGCTAACGTTACCCACGTGTGTTGCGCCGTTCTTCTTCCAGAGAGCGGCCTCCAGTGGCACTGGTCGGTCAGGGGCAGCAGGCTGGAGCTGGGCCCCCTCACCCTGGCCCATGCTGGAACCTACACCTGTCAGGCCAAGAACAATGGAGGCCAGACACAAAAGGACTACACCCTCAAAGTGCAGGGTGGGAAATATTCTTACAGACAAAGATGTTTTAAACACATGACACAAACAACAGGGAAGGATTGACTGATCAAAACAAAACAAACTAGAGACATACAAATTCTGGTTGTAAAACGCTGTTTATCCCTAAAATGTTGAAGTCTGAAAGTTTGGCCAATTAAAAAGGATATGAAGATATTTATCTAAATATATCTGGATGTGTTCTCAGTGTCTCCCACCATCCTGGACTCGGTCCACCCATCAGAGCAGAGCGCCCCAGCGGGAGAGGAGCTCACCCTGGAGTGTAAAGTGACCGGGACCCCCACCCCACAGATCAGCTGGAGGAAGAACGGACAGACCCTCCAGGGCTCAGACACACAGCACATAGAGTAGGTTGCACTTACATGACTGTGACACACTCGGACGTGACTACTTTTTCTCACGTCAGTGATGTAAAGTGAAAAGGCAAATAACCATCACGGCCATTTAATAAGCTGACCCTTGAGCTGCCATTAGCAACTACTGTTAGTTTGTTGAGATTTACCCGTGTGTGTGTGCGCGTGTGTTTGTGTGTGTGTGTGTGTGTGTGTGTGTGTGTGTGTGTGTGTGTGTGTGTGTGTGTGTGTGTGTGTGTGTGTGTGTGTGTGTGTGTGTTTTACAGCACCTCCCCTGACGGCAGCACCCTAACTTTAATGCAGCTGAGTCCTGAGGATTCTGGGACGTACACTTGTTTTGCGGTCAGCCCCGCTGGTCAGGACAGCAAGATCTACACCCTCTTCGTATTAGGTTAGTGACCTAAAACCTGCAACCATAACATCCAAAAAACAATGACTTTAAAGTAGCAGACGTGCTAGAATTCTTTAATTTATATATATATAAAATAAAAATGTAGATGATGAAATGATAGATAGATAGATAGATAGATAGATAGATAGATAGATAGATAGATAGATAGATAGATAGATAGATAGATAGATAGATAGATAGATAGATAGATAGATAGATAGATAGATAGATAGATAGATATTTATGATATGTGTAAAAAGTGTCATTTTTGAAATGACTTTCAAAGTGACCATGCTTTGATTCATTGGTTTCTTTTTTGAGTGTGGAATGTTGTCGTCTATGACTGCAACAAGGGGGAATGCCTAAGCCAAATTCCCCATTTGTGGGACAATTCGTCTTCATCCTAAATGTCACGTAGTTTTGCGTTCCTTACCCACATTTTACTTACAACAACGCCACGTCATGATGATGCCGTTGGTAATAATTGTGATTAAACAGAAATGTGGGGAGGGCGACATCTGTGAGAAGGACACGTTTACCAACTCGTATCGTGATGGCTACGAACAGACAACACTAGCCTTCAGTGTCTCAGAGAGGCACATGTCATCTCTGTGGTGCTCTGGCCTTCACTCGGACCCTCCCCTCACACCCCAACAACCGCTCAGACTTCAACATCCGTCAGGATGCCCAGATTTGGCCATTACGGACTTTACTATTATTCCGATGTGTTTGCGCAGTTCCCCCCTCGATCTCTGGGGAGACCGCGGTACCGAGGGAGGTGCAGACCACCCAGGACAGCGTGGTGACCCTGGAGTGCCAGGCTGTGGGGAACCCCCCTCCCCAGATCAGCTGGCTGAAGAACGGCCGACCCCTGCTCCTCTCGCCCCGCGCAAGACTGCTTTCCGGAGACTCGGTGCTAAGGTGAGCCCAGAGATAGTGCGGAATGATGGCAATAGGCTGTCTGCACTTTCTCTAATTGTGTAAGAGAAATAGATATTTGGGGGAAAAGTAGCTGAAAATATCTGAATTTTATGTTAGAAGTATCCACATTTCTTTACGAAATACACATTTGTATACTTCGTTTTTGAAGAATGATGCTTATTTCCCCTTCTTTTGGGGTCAGTCTGATAGTGTTTTCTCCCCCCCCCCCCCTCTCTCTCTCCCTCTCTCTCTCTCTCTCTCTCTCTCTCTCTCTGTGTGTAGGATGTCTCCTGTGCAGCTGTCAGACTCGGGCGTCTACACGTGTGTGGCCCGCAGCCGTGCTGGTCTGGCCGAGCTCAGCTACGACGTCCAGGTCCAAGGTACAGCGCTACTGTCCCACCCCTCTTCTATGGAGGGGAGCCAGCCCTATGTTCTCGGGTACCAGTCGGTGCCTAGAGATAGCTTTCATCTCCTACAGGGTTATGCCAAAAGGGGAAATTTGAGGCGAACAAAAATAATCTGATCCTGACTGGTTTTGCTTATGGATTCTTATTCCTAACTGGTTTGTTATGCACCAAATGTTATTCCCAACTGGTGTGTTATGTAGTGATTCTCATTCCTTACTGGTTTCCATGAAATGGTTGCTATGCCCAGCTAGTATCCCGGTCTCCATGTATCGACCTGTGTCTGTTCCCACTCATCTCCTCTTCCCAGTATCCTGGTCTCCATGTAGTGACCTGTCCCACAGTTCCCACTCGTCTCCTCTTCACAGTGTACTGGTCTAGTGACCTGCCTCTCTTCCCACTCCTCTCCTCTTCCCAGTGTACTGGTTTAGTGACCTGTCTGCCCCCTCCCCTCTCCCCTCCTCCCAGTACCCCCAGGCGTGGACCGCGTGGAGCCCGTGGAGCCCGTCGCCGTGGTTGCCGGCTCCCTGGTCACGCTGACCTGCGAGGCGCGCGGCGTGCCCCCTCCCACCCTGACCTGGCTCAAGGACGGCCAGCCGCTGTCGCTGCACCGCAACCTGCTGCTGGACGGCCAGGAGACCCGGCTGCAGCTGCCCAACGTGGCCTCCTCCGACGGTGGGCTGTACAGCTGCGTGGCCAGCAACCAGGCTGGGAGCAGTACCAAGAGCTTCAACCTGACCGTGTTAGGTGAACACACGCACGCACGGGCGCGCACACACACACGCGCGCACACACACACACACGCGCGCGCGCACACACACACCTGG
The DNA here is from genome assembly GCA_017639675.1 of Aplochiton taeniatus. Lineage (NCBI taxonomy): Eukaryota > Metazoa > Chordata > Actinopteri > Galaxiiformes > Galaxiidae > Aplochiton > Aplochiton taeniatus. Next base: position 14,613,025 of record CM030185.1, on the reverse strand, counting down.
CCGCGTTGTCTTTTTGCCCTGACTCATCATACCTGGGTCAAAAGAAAATGACTGAGCAGGAATCCTAGAATACATCACGCCGTTCGAGCTTCCGGTGAAACGAAAACAACGTGTTCTGTTGCTGCAATTGGGCCGGTAAAAACTGGACTGCATCGCATATCCGAGTATCCTCTCTCTGCTTTGATAATGTTGCCCCTGCTCTTCTCCGCTATTCCTCCCTTTCTCTTGCGTTCATCTCATGCCACTCGTACAATTGGAATCAAACTGATTCTAGAATCGGATCGGAATACCGATAGGATTCTCTGTGGACGCAGTCATGCGGAACCCGGCAGAACTCTAACTCCCATCAATCCCCTGCCGCTCTAGAGCCTCCCAAGATCTCCGTCTCCAGCTCCCTAGAGGAGATGACCATAGCGGTGAACAGCGCCCTGGAGCTAGAGTGCTCTGCCACGGGCTTGCCTCCTCCTACGCTGAGCTGGCTGAAGGATGGGCTCCCCCTGGAGGGGACAGATTTAGTGCAGGAGGACGGCCACTTCCTCAGGATCACCAAAGTGCACGTAAGCCACCATTTACAAATCATCACATAACATGTTTTCTGAGGTTGAGATGTGAGAGTGGCTGTCTAACGGAAGATCCTTTTTTTAATAAACCCTTATTAGTGTTTGTAGTGTTCTTTAAAAGCACATTTGTGAATTCTGCCAGGTTCAAAGAACAGTAGTGTGCTAAGGTTTTTGTTGTCATAAGGGATTAAGGGACAGCCTCAAAAAATGATTAAGTGTGACTGATGTTTTTTAAGGTGGAGGACGCAGGCCTCTACACCTGTCTGGCCAGCAGCCCAGCTGGAGAGGATGGGAGGAACCATTGGGTCCGTGTTCAAGGTGGGTCTTTCATCTGAAGAGTTTCTCTCTCTACATCCTGGTTATCTACGGGCAGGCTAGAGCTTTGAAACCTTTCAAATAAGGCGTGGTTGACCTGACGAAAGCACGATGCCGATGCTAGCAAACAAAGCACTCGTCATGTTGGTGCATGATGGATTTCCCTGAAATCGAAAAGACATCATTGTTAACACTCACATGCAACTCCCAGCGAGTCCAAAACTCCTCAACGCTTTAATGTTTTTCTTTTCTTTTTTTTTTACTCCAGTCCCGCCAACCCTGCTTGGCTCAGGAGATGTGAGGACAGTCAAAGTGCCCACAAAGGGTCATCTCACTCTGGAGTGTCAGGCCGACAGTGACCCTCCTCCGGAGATAGAGTGGTTCAAAGACGAGGCCAAGCTGGAGGTAGGGTCACAAAAAATATACCTGGGTCAAAATAAAAATGACTGAGCTAGAATATATCACGGTGTTTGAGTGCGTTTGGATACACAATCTGGATGTCTGGCCTCAACATACATAAAAAAAAAAAAAATTCTTCTTTCTTTCCCCTCCTCTTCTTTGGATAACCTTCTTCTCCTCTCCTTTCGTTCTCCTTTTCTCCTTCCTCTTTTCACCTCTCCCTCTTTCTCCGTCCCCTCCTCCTCCTCTCTCGCCGTATCTCTCCCAGCTGGGGGGCCGTGTCCAGCGACTGGCGGGGGGTCAGTACCTGGAGATCCAAGACATCAGACCAGAGGACGGCGGTCACTACAGCTGTGTGGTCACCAACATGGCGGGCAGCACCAGCCTCTTCTTCACTGTGGAGATCCTCAGTAAGATACAAAGATCAGTAACGGTTCAGACAAAGTCACCCAACATCAATAGATTCACCCGTAAATCAAGAAAGCCTGATTAAATAACCGAAATTGGAAAATAATCGAATAATACCATACATATTCAGTAGATGTGCAGATACATAACTGCTCAAACAAAGTCATTCAATATCAATAAATCTATCAGTAAACCATGAAAGCCTGATTAAATAACCCAAATTAGGAAAATAACATAATAATACATATAAATATATATACATTTAAGATACACAGATACATAACTGCTCAAACAAAATCCTTCAACATAAAAATAAAAATAAATCCATTAGTTCATCCTGATTAATGAAATACATTTGATTGATTGAACTCTACAATATGTTGCATCATCATTACATTTCAAGTAGAGGTTGACAACGTGCTTGACATTAATTTAACTAGTCATTTTAAAATGAACCCCAGCTATAATGATTAGCACACATAAACATTATACCGTCTTATCATTTTTCTTTTTCATCTCCATTTCTCAGTGCCTCCGTCGATCAGGAAAGGCAGCTCAGTGGTGACCAGCCACACCAGCCAGGATGCTGTGCTGCCCTGTGAGGTGGAGGTGGGCTCCTCTCCTAGCCCGACTGTCACCTGGAGGAAAGACGGCCTCCCTGTCGGCAACAACAACAAGAAGTAGGGACTCTCACATTTAGAAAAATACTTTTTCACTAGACACTGACGGCTGTCATTATTTAAAATGATTTAAAAAGAATGAAAACAACTCTAGCAGTGCACATTAACCCCGCTTAATAGTCCCAATGAACCAACCTTTAAGAACTACCTGTCCCTGCTTAAAAGTTTCAATCACAATGGTGTTTGGGTCCCATGAGAGTTGAGGAAGTATGTTAGCTAACACACTGTACTACAAAGCTACCTAATGGACATTACTATTATTCTACCTAACAGACAGTACTACAAAGCTACCTAATGGACGATACTAGAAAGCTACCCAATGGAAGGTACTACAAAGCTACCTAAAGGACAGAACTGTAAATGTAGCTGAGTGCACTGTGCTGTGTTCCAGGTACACCTTGCTGTCAGAGGGTTCCCTGCGTGTTAACGGGGTTCAGCTGAGTGATGCTGGACGATATTACTGCACCGTCTCCAACCAGGCGGGCTCTGATCACCATGGCATGGACCTGCGTGTATTTGGTAAACACAGCTCAAATAGTGACAACCCAATAGCCCTGTGCTTTACAGTATAATATATAGGATGATGATACAATAGTACTATCAACAATAGAAGATAGAATAACCATTTACTCACTCACTCACTCACTCACTCACTATCTCACTCACTCACTCACTCACTCACTCACTCACTCACTCACTCACTCACTCACTCACTCACTCACTATCTCACTCACTCACTCACTCACTATCTCTCACTCACTCACTATCTCTCACTCACTCACTCACTCTCTCACTCACTCACTCACTCACTCAAATACAACTCCCTCAATGGTGCTGTATTTCCCTCCCCATTAAACATTTGTCTCCATGTTGTCTTGGGACCAGTGGGTCCCTCAATCAGCCCAGGCCCCTTCAACGTGACCGTGACCAGCGGGGTGAGGGCTGTGCTGAGCTGCGAGACCTCGGGTGTTCCTGCTCCCAAAGTGGCCTGGAAGAGAAACGGCAGTCCCCTGAATGTCACCCAGCAGTCCGGGGCCTACAGGTACAGAGGGGATGCTATGATATTATAGACGGCACATATAAACAGGTGAGAGAACCTGAAAGGTGACCTCTTTGAGTAGGTCAGCATATTAGCCGGCACTTACCAGCATGTCCATTAGACTGGCAAACACTCCCCAGTGTCCGGAGCATTCAGGGCAAAGGTGCATTGTCCTCGTCAGATACACCCCAAAAATGTCAAACAATACTGGGTATATATCACTTGCAAACGCTGGTTTTGGTTTGCGTTGCACTTAGACTACTCAGTTCAGGCTCGTTGGTGATCTCTGCTCCGTCGACTGAGGATGAAGGATACTTTGAATGCACGGCGGTCAATGAGGTCGTGGAGGAGCGCAGAGTGATCGAGGTCATCCTTCAAGGTCGGTATGGCTGGCTGCGTAGCTTACACTAAAGTTTTTCTTGAGTGAAGTACTATCGCTCTGGCGGGCAGGACTATTATTTTCTCTCCTTTGTTCGATGACGATTGCCTCAGGAGAACCGCTAATGTTTCGATTGTCATGACCAAAAACCATCAACGTCGGAATTCACGATGCGTGGTGTTCTCTCCTCTCCTCAAGTCCCTCCGTCAATTGAAGACGGCATCGGCGCGGTGACGGCCGTGAAGACGTCGCCGGTGGTGCTGCCGTGCCAGGTCCAGGGCAGACCCTCGCCCGCCGTGACCTGGACCAAGAGCGGCGCCACGCTGGCGAGTCGAGGGGGCAGCTACCGCGTCCTGCCCACTGGTAAGACTCCCACAGGGGCGCCATCTTTGTTGTTGCCCTTGGGCGGGGACGGAAATGAAACACTTCATCTTGAGTCACTCCACTGGGACAATACAAAGGAAGTAAATGTAACATCCTCCAGTAAGGCCTTATTGCGTACTGATAAGAGGCTACCTAGCGGTCGAATGACTAAGCACTTAAACCTGCTGTGGCTTAAAAACAGGGCGACGGCTGTTTGAACAACAACAAAATACAGCCTGCGTAGGTCTGACGAGCTGCTCATTGAGACAGGAAAGCTTAGACAAACATTCGACTATATTAATCTAGTGTTTGACCACTCCGTTTCGCAACGTACGCTTTGCAGCCTCTGACAAAGCGAAAACATCCAGTCGTCGGACTGCCTCTCTAAATGAGTATAAATTAAGTAAAGACTGCTTCGCTTGCGTTCTGAAGGCCGAACGTTTCTCCCACCTTCTTGCTCTGCCCAGGCATGCTGGAGATCCTGGCTGTTACGCCCAGCCATGCTGGCAGGTACACCTGCTCCGCTCGCAACCCTGCGGGCATGGCCCACAAACACATCACTCTCACTGTACAAGGTGAGTTCTGCAATGAAGTGGGAAATAACCATAGCTGGGAGATGAGTAACCAAATCGAACAGTCTGTACGAATGACCAGGTTCGCAACACTCACGCAACTGGGGATCTGGTGATCCGATGAACATTCCCCAAACTTGGAATGGTGCCTCCGATCGATATAGGATTATCCGGATTACTGTTCAAATGTGTTAATGATGTAGACCTTGCGTTCCTGCTCTTTCCCACGCTTCAGAAATCCCCGAGATTAGGCCCATGCCGGAGGAAGTGCAAGTCATGTTGCATCATGGGACGGTTCTTCCCTGCAACTTCCACGGCTTCCCTCGTCCCTCCATCACCTGGCAACGAGAGGGTGTCCCCATAGCAGCGGGTAAGAATAGAATACCGGGACATCATGTTTGAACTCAATAAAACACGATGTTTCATGAGCTCTCCCTTAGGTTTCAATTTCATGCTAATCATTTACCATGCAACGATACAATATGCTGGAATTTGAAATATTCTCAGCCTTGTATCTGTTAGATAACGTTAACCTTTTGAGGTTTGTACTTCATTCACTTATTTGGCTTGACTAATAGACCATTTCCTTCCAGGTCACAGACTAGCGGTGCTCTCTAACGGTGCGCTGAAGTTCTCCCGAGTCACGCTGGGGGATGCCGGCACGTACCAGTGTTTGGCCCAGAACGAGGCGGGCACAGCCGTGGGCACAACCAAACTAGTCCTCCAAGGTACATATCCATGTCGGTAGGGGGAGGGTATTATGGGATGGATGCGCGTGCTGACCTTTCATAAATCCGAATAACATGCTACACAAAATACACTAAACGTGATGCATGTTGTATTTGTCAGGTTCACCAAACACAAGAACACGTGATCCAAAACTCAAAATGTGAAGGATTCAGAGTTAATCGAGGACTTTCTTTTTCGAAATAAAAACACGATGCTCTGGAGAAAGGGATGTTTTGAACCTGTTTTCCCGCAGTCCCCCCGGTGTTGAGCGTGCCCCGCGTCGAGTACACCGTCGCCCTGGGTCAGCCCGTCAGCCTGGAGTGCGCGGCCGACGGCCAGCCCCGGCCGGAGGTCACCTGGACCAGGGAGAGGAGGCGGCTGGTGGACGGAGGCCAGCTCTGGGTCTACGCCAACGGCACGCTGAGCATCGCGGCGACGCAGCGCAGCCACGCGGGGCTCTACACGTGCACGGCCAAGAACCCGGTCGGCAGGGCGAGCCACGACCTGAGGCTGGTCGTACAGAGTGAGTGAAAATAGTCGACCTCCGTCCGACGGTTCGGCAAAGATTTCCTGACTGGATTGGTGATTGGTGTGGATTTCGATCACGATGAAAGGTTGCATTTTAGGAGAGTATTGAGGTTGGCCGAAGTGCAAAGTCACGTTGATTCACTGATCTTGGTCATGCACAAGCAGCGATCTACTTTTTCTTCTTCTCTTAGTCCCGCCCATAATTCCTGCTGGCCAGTCAGAGCTGTCGGTCATCCAGGGGTTCCAGGCCTTGTTGCCGTGTGCCGCCCAGGGCTCGCCGGAGCCCAGTGTATCATGGGAAAAAGACGGGAGCACGGTTTCCAGCATGCCTGGCAAATACACACCGCTTAGGTCTGGGGAGCTTATCATCGAGAGAGCAGAGGTTAGCCCAACGATGATACCCTTTCCACCAGCACTGTAATGCTGGACAGGGATCTGCTGACATGCTTCACTCCACTGTAACTCACTGACTGTTTGCGATGCACTCTTAGCACCCACCGACTAAGCAACAAACATTCCGCAGGAGGACTAGCTTTTTCAGTGTCATGAGTTCTCCGCACATATAACATATCACATATCCAAAGTTTCTTACCGCACCATGAGTGCGTCGTTTCTTTCAGAATAAGCTGCCTCCGTGGGAATCAAATCCGTTTACTTTCATCTCCAATACCCATCAGCACATTTCCCACCCATTGAGCTGCAGAATATCAATGAATAGAGCATCTGCCACCGAACTGAAAGATTAGCTCATGAGATGTTTCTCCACGTGTATTTAGACCAAAGTCAGCTATAATAGTAGTGGTGCTATTTTCACACTCTGTGTCCTGTGGGGTAGCCAGGCGACGTGGGCGTGTTCACCTGCGTGGCGTCCAATGCGGCGGGCACTGCCCGGCAGGACGTCCGCCTGTCCGTCAACATGAGGCCCGTGTTCAAGGAGCTGCCTGGAGACGTGACCCTGAACCGGGGTCAGAGCCTGGCACTGTTCTGCCACGCCCAGGGCACGCCCACACCTAGCATATCCTGGACGGCAAACAACAGTCCCTACACAGGTACCCCGCTGACACACACACACAGACACACACACACACACACACACACACACACTCTATCCACATCCCAACGAAACTGTTTAAGGAAGTGGGATGTGTCTCTTCCTTAATGTGTAGTGATTCCTCTGCACAGGTTTGCTACAGTGGGCCTGTACCAAAACACAGACACACACACCAACACACTATATACAGTAGATACACCACATATACTTTGCAATACATACTTGAAATAAATAATAAATGACATTAAAATAACACATTTTTATGACTTTAAAACCACTTCCTTCATTCGCATTCTACCCCCCTTCCCTTAACAGGTGGTGCCTTTAAAAGATGGTGTCTAAAAAAATAATAAAGTCCTGTAGTCCTGTTACGCTGACGCTGCCCCCTGGTGGTCTCCTCTCCCAGGTGCCAGTGTGGACGAGTCTGGCCGCAGCTCCCTGCTGATAGCCAACGCGAGCCTGAGGGACGCCGGCACGTACGTGTGTGTGGCCGAGAACAGCGTGGGCTCCATCCGAGCCCTCTCCATCGTCCGCATCAGGGGTGAGCAATACCGGTCGCCCCGTCGGTAGACCAGGCCGTTGCCTTTGATCGTTTGGTTAGGTCTGTCCGCTGGGACGGAGGCGAAGTACCAAAGCGTGCTGTGTATCTGGTTTCATTGAGGCTCTTGAATGAGTCGAGGCAAGTCTATCCTGAGTGCCAGTGAGCCCAATGGTGCGGTAAGATCGCGTTCCAGTGAGTTACATGGCGGGATTTGAGTTCCGTTAGAGTTATGTGACGCGGTTCAGTTGCGTCATTTCCACGGTTGTGTTATGACTGAGTGGTGCGGCGCTCGTCTTAATACCCCCCCCCCCCCCCGCCCCCGCCCCCCAGAGCCACCGGTGTTGAAAGGCGAGGCCCACACGACCCAGACGGTGGTCCAGGGAGCCACCGCCACGCTGGACTGCCCTGTCCAGGGGAGCCCCAGCCCGGTGCTCCGCTGGCTGCGGGAGGGCCAGCCCGTGGTGCGCTCTCTCCATCGGCAGGCGGCCCACAACGGCTCCCTGGTCCTCTACAGCGTCACCGTAAGTGCCTGTTGTTTTATTATACATTTGATCATACTTTTATACGATTTCTTTCCTCGACTTTTGCTCTTACTCGCTCGCCCCGGAACAATTTGCCGCTTTTTTGAGTTGGGCTACTGAATGACATACGTTCGATGGAACGGTAGATGTAGATTTTACGTAAGGATGAGCATTAGTCTGAAAACCGAAGGCAAGGTGTAGTTCCGTTGAGTGTTGAATCCTGGGAGAAGAGAGACGTTTCCAAAATCTGAATTACAGAGAGCTAGAGAGAAAGTGAAAGAGTGAGAGAGTCCGAAAGTGGGTGGGAGCAGAGACGGATGAATACTGGTAAACCAGAAACAGATCCCACCCTGATAGCAACCTGGCAGTAGAGATTGCGTCGGTACAAAGGTAGGAGAGTCAAGGATTAAGGAGAAGAAGAGACAAAGGAAGAACCCCGGCTCAACCTGTGCGTCTCAGAGAGTCTCTGTCGGCGGCCACGCGGCAGCGGTACAACCTCTCTGATCGCGTGAATGAAAGGCCTTTCCCACACATGCGTCTTGCCTTGCTCAACACCTGGCTTACCTCAGAGGGTGGAACAAGCCTAGCTTACCCTCTCAGTTAACCTCCAGATAAAGACAGGGTTCAGAGCTCACGGGGGAACCAAGGGAAGCACGTAGCTCTCCAACTCCAGCTTTCGTCACCGCCTCCGTCATTGGTTGGCGTCGGGAAAAGGTAACAGTGTGAAACACACTTCAGTCAGGACAACGTACGATATCAGGACAACTCACGATATGGTGCCAATGTTTATTACAATAACCTGGTGATACATAGAACGTTGGCGTCAAGGGTCTGCTGCTCCGAATTACGTCCCCGCCTAAGGTCATGTTCCAACGCTCCGTGAACCCATGGGTAAGGGAGCAGATATCTGCAGAATCCGCAGACAGATTCTGAACAACAGACCCAGAGTAGGTGGAGGTTAGGGTGGAGGTGGGTGAGCAACAGCAGCAGCATAGTTTGCGGTGCAGCAGAGAGCATGGCGCAGTTGCAAGGGCCAGTGTGGTGCGGCAGTGCGCATTGGAGTGTGTGTAGGCGACAGTGTGGGGAGTGAACTGCGGTTTAAGAGGGCCGCGTTAGAACTATTGAGCCTACGCCATGCGTAGATTGGCGTGACGTATCTGCTTTTGTCTGAGCTGCCCGCCGGGAGTAGCTCTGCCAAGGCGTGGCCTCATCTGATATCCCCCTCCACTTCAGGCGGGAGATGCAGGGGAATACCAATGTGTGGCTGAGAGCGAGGCCGGAGTCGCAGAGAGAACCATCACCCTCCAAGTGCAGAGTGAGTGTGGCCCCGTGGACCTTCAGACGAGCATCTCTGTCTCCTTCACATCACGGAGATATATCTGGTCACCACGGCAAATGGCGTTCAATAGGCCAAGGAGAATAGACGCTACCTCTCTCCCGTTCTGTCTTCTTTTTATTTGATTCAATTCTATTTTTCTATTTTCTATCCCTTTCTATGTCCTTACCTCCTGTTACCTAGTCAACGGGGGCTACTCTAAGTGGGAGGGGTGGGGTACGTGCAGCAGCACCTGCGGGCGGGGGCTTCAGGAGCGGATCAGACTCTGCAACAGCCCCGAGCCGGCCAACGGGGGGCGGGCATGTGACGGCCCCAGTCTGGAGTCCAGGACGTGTCATGTTGGCCTCTGTCCAGGTATGAACCAACAGACAGGCTGTCCATAATGTAAGTAGATTCATAATAATAATAATAATAACAATACATTGTGTTTATGTAGGGCTTTAACAAACGCAAAGCACTCCTTATGTTATTATGTATGTCTGGTCAAAAATCAAACACATTGTGTAGAAGACATTTCCATCACCTTTTAAAGATTTTTTTAGGCACTGTTTTGAAACATTATTTCCTGTGTTGGAAAATGTGTTGCAAATCAGACCATTTCAGAAATGTGTTGCAAACCAGACCATTTCCTGTTTCTTGTGCAATGCTGCAAAGTGCACAGTGATGGGTGCACCACAAAGACTAGTCCTTGATGCAGTGGCCTGGATTCACATGCAGCCCGGGCCCTTTGCTGCATGTCCTCCCCTCTCTCTCTGCCAACTTTCCTGTCTGCCTACTGTCCCGTCAAATAAAGCATAAAGTACCTCCCAAAAAAGATCTCGTACCTATTTATGCAGCGCTTTTCTAAAACCCAAAGACGCTGCGCGTGGTAAACGGTAAGCATGGCAACAGACAATGACACACACAAACGGGGAGAACAACAGAGACAAAGCATCAACGGTTCAAACCAGATTTACAGACAAAAAAAAACACAAAGACAACAGAATATCAAATGAAGGATTGGACAGGTTCTTTATCACAGAGTATTTAACGGTAGCCCAGTGTGAAAAGGTGTTTTTTTTTTGGGGGGGGGGGTGGAAAGATCAATAGTGAATTAGAGGAGGGAGAGAGTTCCATAGTCTGGGGGCCACTCTATACAATGCTTGATCATCGCGTTGATGACCAGTGGACCAGCTGTGGAGGCTCAGAGTGACCGGGCAGGATGCTAGGGTTGGAGGCAGTCACGAAGGTAGGGAGGGGGAGACCGTAGTGCTCTCAGGCAGGAGAGGGAGTCTGCCTCCTTCCCCAACGGGTGGATTTGATCGCCCATTTGGAGGTCAGTTGTGTTGCTGTGTTCTGACGACCTGGACTTCACGTGTATAAAAGGAAATGTGTAGAAATGTCGAAACAATGATATCGTTTTGCTCTTTTTTTCCGGGTCCATTGTCTTCCTTGTCTTGCGGCCGTCTGCCTTGCTATGCTGCGTTAGGGGAGACCCCACGCAAGGCTCGGGGCAGCCTGATGGGGGTGGTGAACGACAGGGAGTTCGGAGTGTCCTTCCTGGAGGCCAACATCACGGATAACCTGGAAGACAGCACCAGCAGTCTGCAGGCTCACCTGGACAACATCCCTCCGAGTGTGGGTGAGTTCAGTTGACTTGCTGTCTGCCCCTTTGATGCGGTGCAAGTTCAGTAAACTGTGCAAAAATATCCCGTACTAAAACCTCCCACAGCGACTGTAAACGATAGAAAACGTAGCGTACATCATCGGAGTGTTTGTTTCTTGTTGGTTGTTGTTGTGCAGGCCCACTGATGCGGGTGCTGGTGTCGGTGTTTGCGCCCATCAGCTGGACCACCGTGCAGCAGAGCGGAGCCACCAGGAATGGATACTCGCTCACCCAGGGACTCTTCAGACAAGAGTCCCAGCTGGAGTTTGACTCGGGTGGGCCTCTCGCGCACGGCCACTGGCTGTACTGGATTTGGCCATGCCGTGTTCTGATATGCAAAAGCACCAATGTGTTAAAAATATATGCATACATAAAAAATGTAATACAAAATGGGACTGGTTTTAATAATATGTGTGTTACAAAGCTATCAATAAGTGTGACTGTTGTCCATGATCTGTACGCATTGCAGTATTGCAGTTTTCTATCACTTTATCAGCACATTTGAAGATCAAATGTATGACCACATGAGACAACGATATCCGGCCCGTTTTTTATCTGTCAGGTGAGATCCTGCATCTGACCCACGTGGGTCGAGGCCTGGACTCCGAGGGAGCTCTGCTCATCGACATCGTCATCAATGGCTTTGTCCCACCCTCACTATCCACCTCCCATCTCAGTCTGCAGGTAGGCACAGTGCGGTGGCATTTAGAATCCGACCAACAAAGAATGAGAAGATAACGTTTCCAAAAAACCTTCGAAAACACCACACACACGTAAAACTTCGATCAACAACGGTGGCCGGTCAGAAAGACGTTACTCGACACAATTCATAACATTCGTGTGCGTTGTCCATTTGATAATGATTCAGAAACGTTATAAAAATTCTGTTTAAAGATCCCGCGCAGAAGAAAACACTTGGCAATAACAATAAGTAAGCGGCTTAATTAATAGACAAAACATGTCTGGCCTAAAATACCCTGGCTATCACGCTAACGTTTCCCCCCTTAGGAGTTTGACGAGTTTCCGATATGTTTTACGCGTTTCCTGTGCCGCACACACTCATAAAAACCATTTGTTACAATCCCTAAGTCTCTAACTCCGACGTCCCCCCTCCCCTCCCCTTTCTCCACAGGAGTTCGACGAGTCGTACGTGCAGACGGGGGCCGGCCAGCTGTACTCCTGGTCGTCCCAGTCCCACCAGCGAGCCGGCGGCGGCGGCGTTGGCGCGCCCTTGGTGCTGCGGTGTAACCGCACCCTGGTGTACCTGGAAGAGCCCCCCCGTCAACAGGAACGGCAGGGCCCCCTCCTGCAGCTGCTGAGGGTGTCCCGGATGTCCAGCGTCTACAGCGTGTTCTCCCTCGGCCTGGACTTCCAGGTCACCGCCAACCTGCTCCTGCCAGGTCGGGGATTGAGAGACGATTTGCATCGAGAGAATATCGAGAGAAGACATTTGTTAAACCAAAACTTGCGATCAGATTTGTTGGCCAACCAATTGTTTACATGTCTGTTCTTTCTCTTGGAAACCGTTGTGCTGAACCGTGATTACCTGATTACATATCTGAAATTGCTTGGCGACCCTATTACTGTAGTATCCAACAGTTTGTAACTGTTAACCCGCAGTTATTACAATTGTTTTCATGCGTCTTTTCCAATTGGATATGCTAATGAGCTGGGTTTTGTGTGTGTTTACCTGAAGATGGTGATGGAGAAACCTGCCCTAAAGGATTTACGGTGGACACAGCCTCTTACTGTGCTGGTGTGTGGATTCAATATCGCTTTATCATTTGGACATTGTGCTCATCAAACAGGATAGTTTAACCATTATCATTTCAGTTTTTTAAAGCACGCATGATTATCGCGGGGTATATGAGTAGCCATTTTGTTTATGGCTAACCCGTTTCCCCTGCGGCCTTCAGACGAGGACGAGTGTGCCCTACAGTCGCCCTGCTCCCATTCCTGCAGCAACATCATGGGGGGCTTCTCCTGTGGCTGTCCCTCTGGCTTCACCATCTCCGCGGAGACCAACACTTGTCAAGGTCAGGGAGAGAAAGACCCACGGCACATTGCCCAAGAAGGATGCCCAGCCCTTTAGCAACCCCTGTGTCCACCGAACTGAGTCGAGGGTGGTCGAGGTTCATTTTAATACAAACAAATCTACCCACCGCAATGAAAGGATTGTAATCCCAGCTTGATCTCAAGCCACCCTGAATGTAAAAAAACAAACAAAACGTATTTACTCTGACCACTTGGATTTCATAAAGGTTAACGTGATATTTGAATTTTCCGTGTCGTCCTTCCCCCACGCAGACATCGATGAGTGTGCTCAAGGTGTGCACATGTGCCATTACAACCAGCAGTGTGTGAACACTGAGGGGACCTACCGTTGCCAGGCCAAGTGTGGACCCGGGTTCAAACCCAGCGCCATTGGTACCAGCTGTGAAGGTCAGCCTTTGGATCAAATCCCCCCCCGCACACAAAAATATTATCACCAGCAATTCAAATGATCCATTTTAATGATTGAATATGAAAGATGTGTATCTCATTTGTCTGGTTTGTATTTTGTTTGATTATTATTGTTGTTTTTTTGATTTTAGGATTTAACTTTCTGTGTATGTGCCTGCCTGCCTTATGTGAATCATTTTTAATTCCTTACGTGTGTGAAATGTGCTACACAAATACATTTGACAGGTCGTGACTCAAAGGAGTTGAAACCCGCGGCCCATTTTGAATGTGAAGAGAAGTAGGCTCTGTCACGGGGAAATGACTCGCACTCTTTCACCACGCTTCTGCCTCAAACAGGGTTACGCTCCTTATTATTAATCACCTGCATATTTCATATACCAGACCTGTCTCTTTTTCCCCCTCGTTGGCCTCAGATGTGGACGAGTGCCAGGAATCCTCTGTGTCTCCGTGCCAGCAACAGTGCCTGAACACCCTGGGCTCCTTCCGCTGCTCCTGTCACCCGGGTTACCAGATCTCCGGACATCGCTGTCTAGGTGTGTGCGCAGGTTTTTTTTTTTTTTACGTGGGTAACTGTATTTTGCATGGGGTGCTAAATGCTCTACCTACAGAGTCCGGTATTGAGCAAAGTTGACTTAACGAAAGTGTTTACTTTGCTATTCAAGCTGTGAACGCAGACCAAAGTCAGGGCGACGACACGTCCTGGTTCACACAGGGACTGCCGTGCGTCGGATTAGTCCTGTTGACACTCAGAACAGTGCACAATGCATGGGGTTACAAGCACAGGCACAACGTTTGCCCCACTCTTTGTTCAACGGCTTATGAAAGGCGTTATTCTGTAAGACGCCTCGACGCTTTCGGTCCATTCTCGACCGTGCTGAATGTGCTTGCCAGTTGTATCGAGATGCGTTTGGAGGTTGGCCAAGGTGTTTGAAGAGGCTTTGGGCCCTCGTCCGCTCCTTTTCCCTTTGGGTTCCAGTGACGTTTGGGCCGATGTTACATATTTTAAGATCCACCACTCAGCGCTGTGCCAACGGCACTGTGATGTGTTCTTCAGTCTCCTCTGGAAACATGTTGACGCACGCAAACGTGATTTGGGTTCATTCTCACGTTCTCGTGAAACAACACCTTCTCTTAGTCTTGATGGAGAATGAAAACCAATGCACGCTCTGAGCAATATTAGATATTGTTAAATATGAATGGATTGAACCTCAGGAACTTCTTGTTCAAAACCCACGTTCTTACTGTAATTAAACCTACTGCAATTCAAATCCATGGTTCCCCCACGCTCAGTGCAAGGAGAGGTTGTCATTGCCAGTTACTTATTGATGGACTGAACCTAAGGATTTTCTTGTTCAAAATCCATGTTCATACTGTATCTTGTATGATTATTGCAGTGTAATGTCACCAGCCAGAGTACCATGTGAGGTGACTGAGAAAGGATCGAAGTTTGATTCGAAGCTTTTCGAGTGAAATTCAGAGTCAATGCAATACATCAATACTTATGGCATAATAATTACAGTTATGAACCATATTCATGGTGGGTTTGTAGCCTTGAGGGGAAAAGAGGAAGCTTAGCTTTTCTCTGTCTCCAGAAAAAACTTTAGCAAACAGATGGTGCTCCTCTTGTTTACCTACTAAACTAATTAACTAACTATCATATCATTAAGCAAACAACATTAACTGGTACAAGTGTACAAGTTAAGGAGACGTATGATATTGTATTTGGGATTTTCACATTGGTGATCAAATAAAGGATGTGCTTGACCCTGACCCTGCACCTATTTTGAATCTTCAATTTCCCACAGACATGCTAGCAAGTAACAGAGAAAATGTCCCCTCTGTTTTTCCCAGACATCAACGAGTGCATGCAAAATGTATGCCCATCTCACCAGCAGTGTCGTAACACCGATGGAGGGTACCAGTGTTTTGACAGCTGCCCAGCGGGCATGACCACATCAGAGAACGGAGCCTGTGTGGGTAGGTGGCAGCCATCTTTCCCTTTTTGTCGTTTCAAGATGGCAGCGACGTTAACATTTCTGTTCCCTGTGGACCTCGATCAAAGAAAGATCAATGGCATAAAGATAGGTGGATAAATAGTCAAGTTAACAAATGCTCACTAACAAATTATTGTTGGGTCAAAATTTGGTTCTGTTTATTCCACTGTTTGATTGTTTGATCATTTGTGTGTGTGCGTGCGTGCGTGCGTGTGCGTGCGTGCGTGTGCGTGCGTGCGTGTGCCGGTTTTTCCTAGACGTTGACGAGTGCCAGGATGGCAGTCACATGTGTCGCTACAGCCAGGTCTGTCAGAACTCAGTGGGCGGCTACAGCTGCATGTGCCCCAGAGGTTACCGCTCACAGGGAGTAGGCCTACCGTGTCTGGGTGAGATGTGATCCCACCTCTACTCAGGAAACCTGTCCATCAGCTCACAACTGTGTAGTCAGTTATTAACGCAATATGTTTTTCTGAGTAAGCAAAGGAGAAAAGACAAAAGGTTTGTAGATAGTTGCACTGTAATGAAAGTCACTGAACTGTGTTTTTTATGATGGTCTTTTTTCAGACGTCGACGAGTGCCTTCAGGCACCCAGCCCCTGTGCCCACTCCTGCCGGAATGTGCCGGGCAGCTTCCGGTGCCTGTGCCCGCCCGGCTTCAACCTCCTGGGGGACGGACGCTCCTGTGCCGGTCTGGAGAGACCAGGCCAGACCTTCCTGACCAACGGTACTCGAGTCCGGGCCAGGCTGCGTCCCCAGCTGGTGTCCACTCTGGGCAGGCCGGTCCTGACCCGGACCCAGGGGTTGTCCCGCATCCCCAGGCAGAGCTGTCCCGCCGGCCAGGCCAACAGAGACGGAACCTGCGTGGGTGGGTGTTTCCACGCTATTCCAATAGCAGACCAACTGGGTACTGGCTCTGTGGCATGAGTAACATCGATTGAATAGGCGCTAGTAAAGTCTGTACATGACTAGTTGTAAAGAGATGAGGCTCTTGAAGAAATTCTGAATCAGGCGAGAGAAAAACATTGAAAGAGGGTTTGCTGGAAAAGTCTGGGTTGACTGTCGGGACAAAGACGGTGTGTTTTTACGATCAAATAGTATCATTTTTTTAGTCTCAATGGTACTCACCATGGATTATTTAACAATGGATATGACATCATATCCTGTGTATTTACAAAAATACATTTCGGCTTTTGTTAAGCAGCGTATTTAAGAAAACCATCGAGTCGTCTATTTGTTCAAATACTGCAGCCATTGTAGAACCTTCACACGCACTCCCCACACAGCTTTGTTGATGGATTGATTCAAGAAAGAAATGCACTTGTGAAAGCATCCAAATGTATGATCCTGGTTTTAAATTCAGTCAACAAACGTGTGTCCGCTTTTTAGTTAGCCCGTTTTTTTTGTGCTGCACACTTTATTATTATAGATATTCTGAATATATATATATATATATATATATATATATTGACCACTCACCATTAACAAAATAAATTTACATTTACCATTGATAATCATGCTCTGTATTCAATACCATTCCATTTTTTTTAAATAAATAACCCCCATTTTTTTTTTTATAATACTTTGTCGAGTGTTGGATGAACCTGGCTGTGTTGACTGTTCCTGTGCTTCCGCTCTGTTTCCGTGCGTCCGCTCTGTTTCTGTGTGAAGACGTGGACGAGTGTCTGCTCAGGAAGCCGTGCCAGCACGAATGCAGGAACACCCTGGGAAGTTTCCAGTGTCTCTGTCCCCCTGGTTACCAGCTTACAGCCAACGGCAGGAGCTGCCAAGGTATTCTGCTTACATTCCTTTACAGTCTAAAAAAGCTGTTGGGAGGATTTTTTTTTCTCCATGCTACCGGTTGTCCTGGGTATAAAGGGTCACAGGTCAAAGACAGTCACCATGTTGTGTTTATATGCCACATGTACAGTATAAGTTAAACCAGATGTGCTGATAAGCTTGTTTGTCTCCCCCCTATATAAAGTTCTCACCAACTAAGGAACTCTCTCTTTCCTATTGACCTTCCTGGATTTTCTTGCTGAGTATGAATTGTCCGTGAGTTAGGCCCAGACCTA
Organism: Aplochiton taeniatus; assembly: GCA_017639675.1. Lineage (NCBI taxonomy): Eukaryota > Metazoa > Chordata > Actinopteri > Galaxiiformes > Galaxiidae > Aplochiton > Aplochiton taeniatus. Next base: position 14,595,431 of record CM030185.1, on the reverse strand, counting down.
ATAAACCACTGTATTCATCTTTATCTTGAGCTGTGCACTTATTCCTCATATGACTCCTCCGCTATACAATAATTCCCTATTGCCTTATTATTATGAAGTGCCATTCAATTCTTTGCTTTGATTACATAGTGTCTAATGAATATTTTTAGGTTGATTATTATACTCTGTTTGGCAGCCAATTGAGTATATGTGCATGTACTTTGTCAGTGGTGAGTGGTCATATATCTTTGTCTGTGACTGAGACCATTTAAAATCCCGTACACAAGGCAGAATCTGCACGGCGAATGTTCCTAAACAAACTCTCTCTCTGCTCTCCTCTGCTTTCAGACATTGATGAGTGTGCCATTCAGGGGGTCCAGTGTGGACCGAGCCAGATGTGTTTTAATACGCGTGGGGGCCATCAGTGTCTAGACACACCCTGCCCTGCTTCCTTTCAGAGAGGACGGAGTCCGGGGTAAGAGTAAAGAGCACTGGAGTTTACTTTCTTAAGTTGGCAGTTGGGGTTCGTACAATGTTTCAAAGTTGGGGGTAACATTTAGCATCAAGGAAGTGCAGCTGGCCCCCGTCACCAATCCGACGCTGTTTGCTGGTGTTTAAAATGTCTATATCCTCATTTTCTCATAAGATTCCTACATAAAAGAAGCATGTCAATTCAGACATGCTACCAGTGTTCTGAAAATATCATAATCTTTCTGCAACTACTGTGCATTGCTATAATATAATTGAGAGAACACACACACACAACTTTATCAGGATGGACATAAAAGTGAGGCCCCCACCCTCTCTGTGTTTTAACAGCACGTGCTACAGGCCGTGCACCAGGGACTGCACCTCCGGCGGTTCCCCTCTGCTCCTCCAGTACAAGCTCCTGACCCTCCCCTTGGGCATCCCAGCCAATCAGAACGTGGTGCGCCTGTCCGCCTTCACCGAGTCCGGGGCCCTGCAGGAGCGCACTTCGTTCGCCGTCCTGGAGCAGGGCTGGGAGGCAGGGGCGGGCGGCTCGCCCGGGGAGGTGTTTGGCATCAGGGAGGAGGCGGGCAGAGGCATCATCTTCACCTTGCGTGACCTGGAGACCTCGGGTCTACTGCGGCTGAGGGTTCAGGCCACCACGCTCTCACCGCGGGGCAGAATCACCTACCAGAGCATTTTCATCATCTATATCTCCATCTCTACATACCCCTACTGAGACCGCGCTAGGAGGCCAACAACACATTTTATTTTTTGGGCCCCAAAGTGAGGGCTCGGCTTGTGCTTGCCTGGGCCGTTCTCCCAAAGCATGGATGCCTGAGAGACTGAGCATGCCAGGTCCAGAAAGCTAAAATAAAAACATGGTATAACAACCCACTTTACCTTTATTTTTAATCTTTAATGATTAAATGGATATTTGGACTTTATCTGTCTTCATAATAAATGTCAAATAAACTGTGGACACAGTTTTGTAAGAAAAAGGTACAAATAAATAAGTAAGGCTACATTGATCCTATAACTTAGCTTGCAGCTATTTATATTGTAAAAACAAATGTAACAGGTGTGGTAATGTTTTGTCCTGTTTTTCTATATATTTTTCTAAGTAGTTTTATGATTTGAAAGATGTTGGAAGGGGCTATTCTGAATGACGTGACATCTTATGTTCTTGGATGAGTTTTGTTGTGGCAGTCAATTCATTGTTGCTAGGCTATTATGCTAATTGCAAAAGCTGTAAAGTTAAGTCGGTGCCTGATTGCAATAGAGTTAGAGTTACATTTTATTTAACTCGGGAGATTTTTTTTATCACAGTAATATGTCTTTCTACAACAATGTCCACCTATATCTACCATGCAGGCCAATATAACTCTTATCCATCAACAATTCTTGAAAAATATTTTCGATTACTTGCCAGGCACACATTTCAGATCAAATTATTGTTGTGGTGAGAGAAATACGGTTTAAATGTTATATATTTTTCTTACTTTTGGCCCATTTTAACAAGCAACAGAAATTTAATTTTTTTTACCAATAAATCCATTTAAAAAATGTTAGTGTCTGTATGCCACTGAACACTGACTTAGTCGTTGGTTTGACTAGACTGCGGTCTGTTGTCAGACAGAATGTTCCAAACCACCTGTCAAACTCTACCAGAAGAGACCTTCAATGCAAAATGAATTATGACTGAGTCAAAGGAACATCATAATGTGACTTTCATGTTTTCCCTTCACAGTTGGAAAACTGCAATTCAATTTTGTTGTAAACTAATGTCATGTTTATTTCACTCAGAAATAAAAAGGGCAGAAAATTCACTTCACTGTCCCATGGTTATAGTCATGTCGATTTGTGTTTAAAGCATTTTATTCTGGAGCTTACACACTGGAAAGTATTAAAAAAACATGCCAAGAGGGGCCTTTTCAACTCTTTTAACTTTAAATTGACCTTTTCATTCACGAAGAATCCTACAGTGACAAAATCAAAGTGAAAGCACACAATGCAACAAGCAATAATCTATTCAAGAAAATAGATTTAGAGACAAACTATACGTAAGACCATTAAGACCATGCAACATTGTACAGAAACAAGTGTTACTGGATGAGCTTCAATAGTGACTGCCTGTGTGTGCTCACAGTTTTATGTCATCAGTTTGGACATTTTCTGTTAACCTTTTAGCCAACCAGACAGTGACATTGAATTTTGGGAAAATAATGTTTTGCTTGAGGATAATTTATACATTAGTCACGTGTGTAGATTTCACTGAGGTAGATGTAAAGAAAGGAATTTTGGCAGTCAAAACAATACATTGTGCTGAGATAACTAACACTATTCTTTACCTTACAAACCACGACATTCAAGGGTAAATTAAATAGTTGCAATGGGAAGAAAGTGCTTTGAAAATGTTAGGATGCATTGGGAGTATTGGTCTCAATCTATCGTCCTTTTCTTTTTTTTCCAATCTTGACACCAATTCACCAAAACTGTACATTTTATGACATTAAACATTAGAAAATATATTACAGATATAATTTGCATGTATCTTTATTCATCAATTATTTAGCAGTGCAATTTAACTTGTCAACAAACAACATAAATTAGAAATGGTCGACGAAATAAAACATAAATCATGATTTCAATAGTCCCGATTTTCTCAAAGCCTTGTCCACTTTAGGAACCAGCTGCTTTTCGAACTCCCACAGCTTTTTGTCAACGTGCAGCATGTCCTTGGTGAGTTCCGCTTGTAACGGAGTCCTGACGTGCACAATCCGGCAGACATCCGGATCTACTCGGAGTTCCTGGCCAGAGGCTTTCAGCACCGAGTGGACCGAGGTCTGCTCCACCTTTCTGGGGTCGATGAGCAGCTTTGTGGGGTTAAAAACCCATTCCCTAGCGGGCTCTCTGTACACGTGTTCTAGAATGTTGACACCCGAAATGTTCCGCCACTGATGTCGCTTGAACCTGCCACTGTCCTCAAACTGTGTTTTAGGGAAGATATGGTTCTCAATGACGAAGACCCCGACATCAGGGTTGTCTTCCTGAAGATAGTCCATCAACTCAAGCAGGTTGGCGTGTTGGTATGGCATGATGATCTCGTCAATGTCGTTAAGAAGCAGATATTTAGTCCGGTACATGTTTCTGTATATGCAGTCATTCAGAGTGGTGAGCTGGCCATAGTAGTGGATGTCTCCTTTGTGTTCTGCATAATTCCAGCCTTTTGAGGGTATGAGGAATTTGTCAATAGGCCACTGGACTACCTCCAGTGTACCCTCATCCCTGTAGTGCAACAGCACACGCTCCAGATCCGGTCCACAGCTAGTGTTATAGATGGTAACCCTCTGAACCCCCAGCAGTTTGTACAGCTCCATAGTCTGGACAAACTGGAGGACATTGTTGTAGCCCCCAAACAGGTTGGAGACGCAGACAGTGAAGTTATACGGGAACGTCTCTTTCTTCTCCTGGTTTTGGATGGGTAGAAAAAGTTGCTTTCTATTGTGCCTAAAATCCTCATGGGTTGAAACGGTGACATGTGTCCCCCTATCGCACGTTGGTGGAGGCCGCTTACACAGGATGTCTGTCGTAACAAAAGGGAACCCGAAGTGATCGCTGTGCATTTCAACCTCTGCTGGGGAAATGGCACAAAATTGACCCGGACAGAAGTAGATGCAGTACAGGGCCTTGTTCTCGTCTCTCTTCATGATACTTACGATGCGCGTTTTCTCATCCAACCTGTGCTCTTTGTAGGCCGACACCATCAGATGTTGAGTGTTCAGTATTGGTGTGATTGTCTTCTCACTTGCAAGAATCGAGCATGAGCTCACCGAAGAGAAATCGCTCCAAAATGGCAGCGTGACATACATATACACCAATAACACCCCTGAGAAAAGGAGGATGAATAAACATCCTTTCTGCATTCTCGTCTTCATTCCAATCAAAGTCTTTGATCCAAAACCTACAACACTGGGGGGTGGGGAGGGGGAGTGTTTGATTATTATTAATTTCAAATAGTTTTCTGTGAACATTTGGTTATTGCCTGGCTCTGTAGCTCTCTATACTTGTTTTAATTGTGTTATCACATTCAGATGTTAACAATCTTCTTCACTGGCATTGCTACTATTATAATGATTTATCAACGCTTAAAAAATATGATAAAACAAACATTGCCATAATATGCTGGTTGTGACATTATGCTTCTATTGACCAAAACTTTGTTCAACCAATTGTTTTTGCTATCAGATTATGTGTTTTTTCTATATACTCAATATTGTTTAAATTGGTTCATAAATTAATGAAGTTCTTGAACTTATTGATGTGTTGCTGTTTACTGTGTAACTTTCAGACAATATTTTGCATTGATTTACTTCATCTTAAATTTACTATCATGTTTTGTTTCATTCAAATGTCAGTGATTTAATACCATATCAAACATATAAATTGAATCTTAAAATTACTACTATGCACCCTAAGTATTGTGTACTAGAAGCAAGAAATGACTTGGAGAAGTAAAATGACTTACCACCGTCATCGAAAAAAGTGGTTGCAGGCGAAATGTATGCGCTCAGAATGCTTCATTGTCTGTTTGACATTTCAGGAAGCCTTGTGTCTTCATGTAACTTGAAAGTTCTCCACAGAAATCAATAGGCCACACCTAAATGAATCTCAAACCAAACGCGTCACTGGTTCTGGTTATAATCCAACACATACGAACTACTCACATCCGGAATCTCTTTTTGACCGCATTGACTGATGGGATTTGTGTTTATTCCTGGACGACAGTTTGTTTCATCATGTGTGTCTCTAGTTAAGCACATTGCTCCCCTGCCAGGATTGATTCCAGTAAAGTCTATTTTTAAAGCTAGCCAAATACCAAATGGGCCAATTTGGCTGGGCTACATCTTTTCAGACTGGATTGAAAAGATTTTGTCCACCCAGCGTTGATACTGATAAATTTGAGGATAAGCCAGCAGCATTGAAAAGACCACAGCCTTTTTTGTTGTTGTTGTTGGAAAATGCACAAGTATGAAACTAAATTAATTACTTTAATTTTGCATATGTAAAAAAGATGTGGGTTGCTTGTAAAAGGGATTACTTTAATTTTGCATCTGTAAAAAAAATGCAATGCAATGCAATTTATTTCAGTTTGAAAAAGGAATGCTATTTTTCATAAATTCGGCGAATTGTTTTACGCAAGTTACAAATATTCAATGTACGCATAAAGAGAGCTTCAATCTCATAGAGATAGAGTGTTCGATCTCTATGTTCATTCTGCTTTTGCAAGTCTTGATTCCGCTTGAAAATCTTCACTCCATACATGCGAGTTTTGTCAGTGACAATTTGTCCGTGACTGACAAAAACATTTGACATCACGGATTTGCCAGCCCAAATCAGGTTCTTGCCTGAATGGCCAACTATTGAAGATAGGCTACTGTTATCGCATACGTGAGTGGATCAAGAAGTCTACATTTTGACCAATCGGTGAGTAACAGAGAGCGCCAGTGGTTGACAAATCAAGCACGAACCTGATCAATGGAAACCAAATGCACCTGAGCCATTGACTGTCTAACAGACGTGGGGAGTGGGGATAGCTGCAGCACCCCCTGCTTTTTCTGTTTTGTTAACTGCACCTACAAAATACACATAACAATAATTTGTTATACTGGGATATTTGGGGCTTAGTTTAAGACTATAAGCAGAGAAGAGAGCGCGGAGATATAATTTGTATGTTTGGCTTACTTATTTAGGCTACTTATTATCGATTTGTGTAGGCCAATTAACCAATCAGATTTGTCTTTGCCGATTGCAATTGACTCACCCACAGAGAGACGAAGTGAGTAAGTTTCTGTCTCAGACGCTACACGTATGTACGTAGTAATTTCAAAATGTCGCAAACGGAGAAGGAGAATGTCAAATAAAAAAGGGACGAGTGTTGGTGATTCCATTTCAGCTAAAGCCACTTCGGTGTCCTTCCCTGATAACATCTTCGGTGCCAACCCTGACAATGAGCTAAGTCCTAGGCCTATGGAGTTGTGCTATCCCTTGTGTGAGGTAGGCCTACTACAATATAATCCTGTTGACAATTTAGTTGTCCGACGACATTATCAGTTGCAACAGATATTACAGTGTGAAGCGTTCGCTTCCAGCATTACCATAATACATCAACTTAATAATATTGTGTATTTTTTGGTGGCAGTCGTCCAACGTTGAGGCCAAACTTTTGTTTAGAGGGCTGTTCAGAGATTTCAGAAACATTTGTTTCGTTACTTCGCTAATGTGGACAGCACGGTACTGCTCTTGGCGATCTGATCCAAGGGGCTGCTCCGTTGCGCATTAGATGCTGTTACGCGTTTTTCGTAGCTTTACACCGAAAACTGTAATAAGCATGTGAACGTGACATTTACTAAATCACGTGACAACAGGCAATGGCTTGTTTTAGGAACTTTTAACATCAACTGAAAAATTGAACATGGTCCTCTCAATTGTCAAGAGGCCGAGACTAATATCAAATGGAGTTAGGGGCTGGAAGGTTAACGGAATCAGAAGGAAAAGTGTGAAACCTCTTAACCTCTGTTGCCCTCTTCAATAGCATGATGTATGATAGTTGTCATCTGGATAAATAGCCTTTACTCGCTGAGACCACACACACACACACACACACACTTAACAGGCTCGCAGGTGAAACTTTGAGTTGGTTGGACAATAAAAGTATAAACAATTAAGCGTTGCTGCGAAATGACGGACTTTTTGCAAAATGTGTCTTGATATATATAAAGAAACTAGGAGGCTGGACTGAATAACGTAGCAGCTACATTGCCACTGTGCCAAGGGACAACTTGGAGTATGAGGATGGAAATAAGCTAAAGTTAGCTGAACTAGTGTAGTCATCAGTTCAGGAATTAGTAGAGGAATTAGCAGATGTAGAGGAATTAGCAGATGACAAGCTTGGTTTTGAATTGTTTTGGTCTTGACTTGTTAACAAAATTACAAGGTGCTGCCCTTTTCTACAAACTATGCACTGTGTTTGCTTTGAGCAATTCAGCTTTCACCATACCAAACGTTTCTGTCCTCTGTACTAGCTTGTTATGTTGGGTGCCACTGAATTTGACAGAGAAACAAACTCTAAGAAATGATTAGAGAAAGTTTATTCATTGAAGTGAGGTTTCATTTAATACTACAGCATGGAATGAACCACAGAAAATAAAATTGGAATAGGGGCCGAACCACACACATCATTAGGCGCAAGAGGTGTGTGACCCAGTCGGAACTATTCTGACGAGTACCAATAGTAAAGCATGAATGAGACATGCATTGTGGTGCAGCCCGATCTTCTGATTGATCAAAGCATCTGACATATTTAACATATTTGGCCAGCAACAGTTAGCAAAAAACTGAAGTAGGTAGCAGTATTTGCTGCTGTGAGATAGAATGAAGGAGACATAGTTGTAGTCTTATTTGAAGACGGTACAGTCCGCTCTTGCCTTTTCACTCTATAAGAAAGAGTCAGCCACAGCGGAAGTTCCCCTTTTCACTAGACGTGCAGTTTCATCCAGAGTTCATAGGGTACAAACTGTCTTTTTGTATGCTTCATATCAAACATAAATAAATTGTGTATTACTGATAAACATAATAAGCAGTTTCACAATAACCAATGAATATAGCTTGATTTCCATTACAGTTAATGTTGAGATTGGTAACAGGAACTCAATGTCTCATAACTCGATAGACTGTGCTTGTTGATCATTCTGTTCATTTTTCATTGTGATGCAGTACGACAGATACAGGATGCTGCACTGCTCAACAGGTGGCACGGGCATGGTTGCTTCTTTGTTTAGGTTGATTCCGATTCACACCACCAGATGTCATCTGAGTATGGTTTCAGGATGTTAGACTAATGTCCAAAGAGTACCACAGCTTACCACCATCCTGACTGATTTGAGCGCCATAGCCATATTTTCTGTTGAGGATAAATATTTTGACATGATGGCAATGTTTATGAGATTATTCCAGTTCTAAAATTTTCGTTTTTTTTAAATGTTATTAATCGTTAACATGACATATAAGTCCTTTATGTGTGGAACACCAGTTGTATTGCTGCTTGAGCCTTAGACCATAAATGTTGGTTCCCATGGTCAGCTTATCTGCATCTGAAAGGCTAAGGGTTATAATTGTTTATCAGCTTTCTTTGTGCTTCTGACTGTGAACAGTAAGTTGTTAGCCATTGGAGTAGGCCTCTGAACACCTGCCCCGGAACAGCCTATTTTATTGGCTCTAGCACACAAATAAGAGAAGTGTGACTCAACCTTGACAAAGCAACAACTGACTGACTTTCAAGTGCGATGGAGTACGTGTACAGCATGTTAGTAGAGGAGAGAAACCACAGTTAAAAGCACGCGCACTGCGTCCTTAGCATTTGCTTGGACTTCCCTGTGACAGTGGGACGTCCATAATCATTGGTACTTATTCGCTACTTTGCTGCTCCAAATGTAAAGGTTGGGTTTGGCCTGAGTTGATGTACACTGGTAAAAGTGCATTCGCAGAGCCATCACTTTTAGAAGCCAATGTTTCCTTTGTCAGTGCATATATTCTGTCTTATACATTCTTACATCCTGATTATACATATTAAAATAACCTTAAGACTGTGTTCTCCCACAAGGATGAGGTTTCACATCCACCTATCTTTGGGTGTTTAGGATTTAAATAATGAATGCATTATAGGTCCTAGTAAAGATGTGTCGAAGAAGCAGGAAAAAGGACGTACTCAAAGGGGAGATGAAGAGAACAACAATCTTTCCATATGCCATTGGCATAGTAATGACTCACCCCCTTATTTTTCCACAATTATTTTCTTAATGATCAAAAAATAAAATCCAAAGACAAGCCTGTATTTTAATTCAACATTCTTTTTAAGAAATCCCATTATGGCTAAAGCAGTCGTGATACAATGTGTATATATATATTTTTTAAAATGAGTACAAAGATCTTGATGTAATAGTTAATAATGAGCAGTAAAAGTAAAGTAGATATAAATGTGTATGTTATGGTTAGTAAAATAAAATAAAAATGTAAACTAAGTCATTTGTACACAAAATCACACAAAAGAAAGATCACAGAATCGTTTGGTGAGATTTTCTCAAAACCTCGTCCACTTCCGGAACCAGCCGCTCTGCGAAGTCCCACAGCCTTTTGTCCACCTCCAGTTTCTCCTTGGTGAGCTCAGGTAGTAATGCCTTGGCGATGTGCACCAGTCGACAGAAATCAGAAGGCAGATTGAACACCTGTCCGGAGGTCTTCAGCACCGAGTGAACTGAGGTCTGCTCCACCATCCTGGGGTTGATGAGCATCTTGGCTGGGTTGAAAACCCATTCCCTGGTGGGCTCTCTGTAAATGTGTTCAAGAATGTTGACGCCCGAGATGTTCCGCCACTGTGGCAGTTTGAACTTCCCACTGCTGTCTGCTTGTGTTTTAGGGAAAACAAAGCTCCTGATGCCAAAGACTGCAACCCCAGGGTTCTGTGTCTGAAAGTGGTCCATCAACTCATGCAGGTTGGCGTGTTGGTATGGCATGATGGTCTCGTCAATGTCATGTAGAAGCAGATATTTAGTCTGGTACATGTTTCGGTATATGCAGTCATTCAGAGTGGTGAGCTGGCCATAGTAGTGGATGTCTCCTGGATGTATGTTATAATAACAGCCCTTTGAGGGTATGAGGAATTTGTCGATAGGCCACTGGACTACCTCCACTGTACCCTCATCCCTGTAGTGCAACAGCACACGCTCCAGATCCGGTCCACAGCTAGTGTTATAGATGGTAACCCTCTGAACCCCCAGCAGTTTGTACAGCTCCATAGTCTGGACAAACTGGAGGACATTGTTGTAGCCCCCAAACAGGTTGGAGACGCAGACAGTGAAGTTATACGGGAACGTCTCTTTCTTCTCCTGGTTTTGGATGGGCAGGAATGTCTGCTCTAAACTGTCACTGATGTTTGAATGTGTAGAAACAGTGACATGGGTCACACTACCACACGCAGCAGGTGGATTCTTGCAAAAGAGGTCCGTTGTCACAAAGGGAAACCCGAAGTGATCGCTGTGCATTTCAACCTGGGCTTGGGAGCCAGTAAAGTATTGCCCTGCACAGTAGAAGATGCAATAAAGGGGCTGGTTTTGATCTCTCTTGTACATGCTTATGATGCGAGTGGTCTTATCAAACCGGTGATCTTTGTAGGCCGACACTATCAGATGAGGTGTGTTCGGAATCGTGTTGATTGTTCTCTTGTTTGCATGAGTGGGGGAGGAGCTCCCTGGAGGGCCATTGTTTGAAAGGCGCATTGTGACATAGTATGTTGCTAATCCAACGAATAGGAGGAGGATGCACAAACATCCTTTAAAAATCCTTTTAACGTTCCCGTTCAGGGACCCATTACCTACATTTATAAAAAAAAAAAGATGTTATTGATTTATTTTGGGTAATCCGAATTTTGCTAATCATTTTTAAATGTGTTAATGTTATTTTGATTGTGTTAAGGCAATTTTAAAGTATAGATGTGGTGTTTTGCTTAGGGTTAGTGTTGAGTACTACTATTTGAACCCATTTTCAGGAAATGTGTTAAAGCAATATAAAGAATATGTAAGAAAATGTGTCATACAAGGAGCATTCTCTTTATAAAGACATATTAAAATGTACTAAATGAGCCATAGTGTAAACAGCTGTTCATGTGCACGAATTGCCTTTTATTGTTCACTACTAATATCGACTGCTTCTCTGTAAAGCAAAACAGGGCACATTTATTTGTGTAGCGCATTTCATACACCTGAGCATTCAATTCACAGTGCTTTACATGAGCAAGCCATGGACGCACAAAGCAAAGAATAGAATAATTAAAATGAAAGCAAAACTATAACATTACTAAAAGAGTTAAGATAGTCAACATAAAGCAATTTAGAAAATACATTTTTTTATCAGGATTATAAGGTAATCACGTTGGGGGCAAGTATCAGATCTTTGGTAAGTTATTTTTAGCTTTTTGTTGTGTGATAATATTGTCAAATTTCACAGTAAATATCCATAGTGCCATATTAAGATATTGATGACGGTTTACATTTGAATATACAGTTATACTGTGTGTGTGTGTGTATATATATATATATATATATATATATATATATATATATATATATATATATATATATATAATGAATAATATGGCTATATAAATATAGATAGATTTAAAAGTAATAACATGAATAACTTGATGATAGACTAGTATGACTAAACAATGGTCTTGAAATATTGCAAAAGTATGGAACATACCTTTTATTAACATTTTTTATCAAAATGGTGAAGTGGTAGCACGTTTGGACCAATAAAAATAGATCCAGGTCGGCTATCCCTAAGTGCAATGAGCAGGTGGTTTTAACTTGATCTCAGCTTCTTTATACTAAGAACATTTTCCAGGCAGAGCTCCAGGTATTAACCACACCCCTTTTGGCAGTCCGGTTGTGGTAGATGAGGTATTTAATGGCGGGTACAAATATATCTAGTTTTATCTCAAATGTTAGATGTATGGAGGTACCACTATTCACCCTTTTGCAAGCAAAGATTCACCATCTTAAAACTTTTTATTGTTAAAAAAGCTTCATAGATTTTCTCAATTGCAATGGCACAATTCTAAAAACATGGCTGTAACTAATTCCAAACCTTTAGTTCACGTGTCAAAATGAAGTTATTGTTTCAATGAATAAGTAATTGCCACCAAAATGACACATTCCTTTGGCATTGTGTAAACCAAAGGTGGTCAAAATGTGTAGATGTTTTGTCAGAATGACAGTGGCCTCTGAAATTGTGTTCCTCATCTCCTAATTTCCAGACAGTCTTGTCCAACATGTTTTCACTGACACTGAATGACTGTTCCAGACAGTTCTTTTTCTGAAGCTATCAAACTGCTACTGTGTATCAAAGTGAATACTCTTCAGATGATTTCCCAAGCCCAAGATCCACTTTCCACTTTGTAAAGCAGAGTGCAGACAGCACCTACATTTGCATGTAATTTGTGAGGCAAAACAATTTTACTGGACTTGTTCTTGCAAAAGTTATACAACACAGTACTATACAGTAAATGGAAAAAAACTGAAAATGTACACACCCCTGCAAAGAACAAGAACATGTAGCCCATCAATACCAGAAAACATGTACTATGTGTGACGCGTAGTCACAGGGCAACATAGATTAATTGCAATTTTTTGCTTGTGTAATTCCTTGTTCAAAATTAACCTGTTCAATTGACAGCCCTAGTTTTAATACACCGAAGTTTACCACAGAATGATAGTGTCTGGAGATTGGCATCAGGAACGGATGCCCAATCTCACCCTTGGCATTTACTATGGCCATGGAAGTATTCATCCGAGCATCCAAGTGGGTCGTCGGTGGGCAAAAGTTAAGGTCAGGGTTACATCTTCCTTGTAAGGAAGAGAGTTCAGGGAAGGAAGATATGTAGGCCAACGCAAAGCTCAAGGCAGCTGAGGCCAGCTCGCGATTGGAAAAGGCTGGCAGACGTCAGCCAACAATTGAGAGTCCCATCAGAGATTGCATCAACTAACTTAAGACCAGACCTATTTCGCTGGTCTAACACACCAGCAAACTGGACTTTGTAGAGCTAACCGTCCCGTGGGTTGAGTCCCCTGCTTTAACATTCCAAGAACTGGGTCAAGGTGTGCCCAAATGGCAGAGGGGTCATGCCTTTGTGATGGTGAAATGGAGCAGAAAGTGATTGGGGATTGATCTGAAGCAGTATAGAGCCCTCCAGTGCTTGCATAAGAGGCATACGGTCATGTGGCTAGCGGTCATAAACTTTCCAACGCCAAGCCAAAAAATAATTCCTCAATAGGATTGAGAAATGGGGAGTAAGGGGGCAAGTATATAACCGTGAAGTCAATGTGGTTGGTAAACCAGTCCCAGACCAGAGCAGCCCAGTGACACCAAACCTGGGAGAACTCCTTCCAGACTAATGGCGGCACACATGGTGATATTTCCCCCGCACTGACCAGGAACATGCACAACGGCTCACACAACAGTAACCATGCCTATTACTGTATTTTGTTTCACTAAGGACCCACTACGTATTTAGAATTCTACTGTGCAACAATTACATAGGTACATTCTAGTGCAGTAAATATACTTTAAGACGACGTACCTGTCCTCCGATCAAAAGGTCCCTATTACGGATGCTACTGTGTAGCGACTCAAAATTCTCACAAAAGCAGCAAGCTTACCTGAAGAATATTTGTAGGGCTGAGGCTCCGACTGATTGGTGTTCAATTACTGTATAAGTGTTTCAATGTGTGCGGCTGGGTGTGGCCAATTGCAGGTATGGTTTGAACTTAGGACAGAAGTGTTTACATTCTTGAAGGAAGTGTCTAATGTATGCAATTGTGTGTACTGTTTTGTAGTGTGTGTTTAGCTGAATTGTAAATGTACATGTGTACAGTTAAGATAAAAAGCAGCGTTATAGGGGTTAGGCTCTGGCTAGCTTTCCCTTTAGGGCTTTGATGGACAGGGGGACAAAGGGGTTCTTAAAGAGGTTGAGCCTGCACTGGGGGACTCTGAAGCATCTGCCTGAGGGAAGAAGCTGGTACTCAGGGTGGAGGACATAGGTGTGGTCGGAAAAAATTTTCTGGGCCAGTCTGATGATGAAGGCAAGACAGGGTGCTCCTTCTATAATAATGATCTTGTTGCACCACAGCAGTTATTGTGTTGTTTGACTGGCTAAATATTTGTCTAGAGGAGGGAAGAAGGTCACAACCCATAAATCTACTGAACATTTATTTTCATGCAATTTTCGTTTAGTACATTCTAAATATTATTTACATTTTAATATTTGCTATGCAAGGTAAAGTTACAAGGAAATTATTGCAGCCAATGGTTGAAATGTCACTTTCTGCATTCTGGAAGTTACTTTTCTTTTGACTGTGTGCCTGTCCACCTTAGCTATCAAAGCGAGCACATGCTTGGTTGTTCTCGTAGAGTACTGTCGAAGTAATCATAAATGTCCATACTATACTATACTTGTCCAAGATTGTCTTATCATTTCACTATGATTTTTATTCTTACCTGATAATACGGTACATGCAAAAGAACCTGAAGACTCTTCCAGTTTATTTGAAACCTGGTACAACATTTTGACTCATTCATCGATTGTTCCACACAAGATACGTCCAGGAAACTGTACAACAGCACAACTACAAAGTATTATAGAGCACATCAGACATGATACACAAACAGTTCTTCACAAGTTTAGGTTTTGATTACAGTTGTTCCAATTTATGTATTTATTTTTGTATTTCATTATTTAGTCTTGACAACTTCAGTCCTCCATAGTTCTATTTAAGTCGTTTAAGTAATGTTTGATATACTCGTTCATTTATTGCCAGTCTGGTGCCATGAAGTTGCATTATACTGACTGTTTGCACAAGTATTAATAATACACAAACAAGAAACTGGTCCATCCACTTTTCCCTAGGCCTACCCAGAAAGGTTTTTCTGCCTACGCCACTGTGCCATTTAATTCAAGGTGACAAACATACAAACAGACAACCTCCTCTTCACATTTAAAGAAGATAAACTGTTGAAAAGGTTTATTAGATGTATGTAAATAGGGAACATTGACTCTAATAGTAAGCCTACCCATGTGATTTAGGTGCAGGTATACTAATAGTAAGTAGTAATCTTAAATCAATGTTTGGTTGTCTACTACATGCAATGGCTAATGTCTCCATTTATAGTATATTCAATTGCTGTTTTTTTTATCAAGTTCTATCTAATGGGTTTTACAATAGTGTGAATATTTCTGAAGGGGGACATTTGCAGTAGGACTGATACCTAACATCTCTCTAGAGCCTGGTGACATGTCCCTGCATAAATGCATACATTGCAGTGATCTTAACAAACAACATAGGTTGTCAAGTCGTGTGTTCATAGTCTATCACCGTAATCAAGAGGTCGGACCTACAAACAGATGGCTTTGCCTCTGTCAGATTGTTTCGATCACTCTGAAGATGTTGGTGAAATGGTTGGACCCAACAACAGGCGGCACAGAGGCCAATCACACTGTGATTACAACATTTGTGTCGCAATTTGCCATCTCGGCATACTGTTTTGATCGAGCAATGCCTCCGATACTGTCATCTTCTCGTCTCGTGCAACACAGCCCAGGACACATTTAAAACAGTTTATGCCTGTGCTTTTGTTGGGTTACCAACACTTTCATGAAGTCCTCCATGTTCAATAGCTTAGCTTTTCTTGACTCGATGCTTAGCACTTCTAAATACCTTAGCCTGCTACCTACCATTGTTGTCCACACATTATTTGTATTGTAGCCGGTGTGGCTGAACGTGTGGCTGACCATTCCGCGCCACATCAAAACCTAAAGACCTTATCCTTCTTGTACTATGTTTTTTTTTTTGTCCGACTAGATACAATTTTTGTAGATATAGATACCATGTAATTAGTCAGTGCTTTTTAAACAGCTTGACCTTCTGGGTCTGGAGTTGTCTGTGCTTTCAAACCTGTTTGGGGGCTCGTGCCCTGTCCAAGCTTGCTGCTTCCTCCATTCAAGTAAGGTGGATGCCAAACCATTCTCACGCTCACAAGTTCCAACAGCAAGGCAATCGTTTAGATGATCAGATAATCGTGTGTCAATTTATTATTTTTCTGTGAAGCCAGACGCTCAGACTCCGCTCAAAGTGCGTATTGTGCAAACCGCAACCTTGAACTCCTCAGGTAACTTGGCAACGGGATGTGTCTTCTGTCCTAGAGTTGAACGAGTATTCACGCCGGCCATCTTTCTTCTATGGGACAGTGTAGAGCCTCGCGCGCTCGTTTTCTTCAATGTGCAGCCAGTGGCGTCAAGATTCCGTGGCTGTGACAGGCTTGCGTCTGCGAAACCACCCACAATGCCTCTGCGAAGCTGGTAATTCACAGCACCCACTGCCACACGTGCACCACTTTTTACGGTCCTCCCTGCCTCTCGTACTGACAGAAGGGGTCTTTCTGGTTTGGCAGACAGCAGCGTAGCATGGGGCTTAGAGCACATGGTCCTGGTAGGGGGAGGTTTGATATAGGCCCGCCAGACACTGACTTCATTCCCACAAAGCCGGAGAAAGGGGGAGAGAGAGAGAGATGAAAAGACCCCCTAATTATTAGAAACACACTTCTCTGGTTACGTTCCATACTCTTGTCTTCAATGGCTACCGTTTCGGCTTGGATTCCACTGCAGTGTGTCAGACGTGATATCAGAGAGATTTGAAAAAGCCTCCATTCGTGATACATGATATTCTTGATATTTCTCAAGATGAGCAGCAATATAAAATGTGCTTCTGAAATGAAATGACAGTGGGCCTAGTGATCCCTGTCCAAGGCATGCAAATACATTTAATTTTCTTGACTAATGCCTCAGGGGTTCCTTGGTTAAAAAGGATAGTACCAGTTCTAACGAGATAGTCAGTGGAGAAATGTCTATTTCTCGAAGATGTTTCTAACACTCAACAAAAAAAATGAAAAGCATGTTTAATAGCGCCACTCATACAATTTTAATGAAACATTGATATCACAGTATAAAAAAAACAAAACGTTGCTTACGTCAACAAACCTCAATTTATTAAAGTGCTCATATAAATACTAGCTTAGAATAAAAATGCTGAGTCAATGTTGGAGGTTCAAAGCAGTTCGGGGGGGGGGGGGGGCGGAGCACGGGAAGTCATGTGATCTCCCACAGGAACCATCAATGTCCTCTCTCTCACCCACTCCCATTTTCTCCCCCTTGATTGCCTGCAATTCAGTGCTTTTATGCAACTTTAATTTAGGTGCCCTCGGGATATTTCGGTGTACCTCCCTTCGGCCTTGTCAGCAACGACAGGTAATTGTCCATCCTGAAACGCCGGTGTTTGTGTCATGCTGGAGCTTGTGCTGGCCGTCCATTTCCGCTCTCTCACAGAAAGGCCATGACAACCTTAGAGCAAGTGGGAGGGAAATGTGTCTTGAATGTTTTCCACGTTTTCTTTTCGGTTGGGAAAGGGATACTTTGTTTTGTTTTTATTTTTGCAAGTGGCAGCATGTTAATATATGATGACTGTTGGAAAGGGTCGTTGGTGTTTATCTGTCCTGTGTACTGCCATCGAGGTCAGAACTCGGTGATCAGGAGACGTAAATACCAGAAAAGACTGACACAGGATACAGGCCACATAGTAAGACAACAGGACCAAGCTAATGTATGTGTCCAGATCATCAATCTGGATATCATTTTCAAACTACAACTATATGTGCGTCAGGAGGGTTAGTTTTTTTTTTTCAGGTAAAATACAACAACTAAGAAAGTTTAAAAGAGTGCCTTTTGGCCCAACCCATAAATAATTTGGTGGTGCATTATGTATGATGTTTTGGACTGGATAGTCTTTGTTGTTAGTGTGGAACCAGATGCTATTCTAGCATTTTCCTGTAATCACACACTTGTAAACTTAAGAATTTAAGAAGTTCAGGGTGTTCATCGCAAAAGTCCCTGACAGCTGTTTTCCTCACCCAGTGAGAAGAAGTGTTTTAGGACATTTTAGATAATATCTCATCAACTAAATGGAGCCCAATTACACTGTTTAGACTATTTGACAATATCAAAAGGAGATGCTGTATTGGCTGAAATAAATCTTTTCAGAAACCCTTATATGTGGATTAAATGTCTGTAGTGACATTTTTGATTAACAAAGCAAAAGAGGTCATTCTAAAGCTTGAACAGCTAATAAAAGCAAGTCTAAAATAGACACAAGTGTAAAAGTGCCGTAGCGCACTGGCACGGATAGAGTGACTGCAGAATGTGAGCCGTAATAATGTGGCTTCATGTCAGCACTGCAGTACGAAAAGGGCCAAGGGGCCATTTTGGTTTTACTCACAGGGCTATTTACTAACTGTAGCTTTCACGGTGACCATAATGGATTTGCAAATTATGACATGTCCGCACATTAGTGCTATTCAGTTGGACTTCCTTTAGTACTGGGATGTAAAAAATAAAAGCATAGAACATTTCATTCCAGGTGACACCCAATCAAACTTGACCACCACGACAGAAATAGCTGGGTGGCCGAGAGGCGAGGAGCAGGCAGCCGGCATGGGTTGTCAGGTTAAGGTTTGAGCCACCAACACCTCCTCCCTCTCATAGGGATACACCAAGCAGTGGGTGTCCATTTTGGTGGGCCCGATCCAACTTTGAATAACCTGCTCAAAGATGTAAATGTGTCAGGCACATTGGGCATATTTGTAAAGGGTAAATATATTCAATCTGTGAGTAGAGGGTGACAAAAAGGCATAATCCAGACTCATCATCCACTCATAATTGTTTCACATGAAAGGTTTGACAACTTGTATATGAAACAAAGCAAAGCAAAATGAAACAATAGTCTTAACACTTTATCGGAAGTTAATGCTATATCCGCCATGAATCATTCACGGTGTAAACTACGTGTGTATTCCATACTGTGCATGATGGGCCTAACTTGGCAAAGTCGTTGTTGCCATTTGCACTGGGAGCATTGGCTTCACTTGGCATCCATTGGACAGTTTATGAGTGTCTACGATGTGTTGTACCTTGTTATACCTGGAATTGAGTCTGAAGGTGAACGACTTCCAGGATTTTTTTTTTTTTTGATTTTGACTCCAAAGAATGAGATACTAGTTCGAACCCGCTCAGTTCAGTTCCCAAACTTGGCAACTCGCGCTGAGTAGCAACGCTACCTCCCCTTCAAAATTCAGTTCACTTGGCTTTACAAGCATGAGGATGACCCAAGGGAGAGGGGCACTTTCTCTGCTGGTGTTAGCCCAGGGTGAGAGGTGATGCCGGGGAGGGGATTTGTGAGCATGGGGGGGGGGGGGGGGGAACAATCCATCACACCCGTTAAAACAGAGCTTGGGGCACGACTGGAGTGTGCTGTGGGGTTAGCAGCGTTCGTCTCTCAGACCACTGACCATAACTACCGTGGACATTTACACACTCCATGGTTTATGCAGCTTGAAATCGAATAACTGTACACTCTCGCACACAACAATACACATACCGTACACCGACACCGACACACACACACACACACACTGGTGCCCTTCACTTCAAGGCACCCACACATATTTAAACTTGCCTTTTTTTTTGCTTTTACAACAGATTGGCCGAGTAAATGCAATGGCTCTGGTGTGAAATATAGTGGTCGTTGACAGTTGCTTGAAATACTACCGTCTGCGACCGTAAAATGTTACTGCTGCCTCTCTTCTGCGTTGCAGCGGTGTAGCTATGAGTGACCTAAACCGTAGCATATTTAGGAACACCCTAAAAGAAGGCATAGGAGAGGGGATTGAGGGTTTAAGCACCACGTGTTAACTTACAGGAATCTAACTGACATATTGCATCTGGACGAAAACGAAAACTACAGTTGAAACAGTAACATCATTGAAGGGCATCCTTTACATTACATTTTCATTCAGAACATCTTTGGGAGCGGCAAGCTTATTTACTGTACAATACGCCTGCTAACTCAAGTACATGAATGAAACCAGGAGTTTTCAGCTAGGCTCTGATAATCATACGTAGCAGTAGGCCCTGGCGGTACACACACAAACCAAGGCCATACAGAAAGTGTAACGTTACTATCTTTACATTCTGATCGTTAGGATAGCTGTGGTAACTATTCCTCCTCCATGGAATGTTATCAACAATGCTAAGACTGGTTATTTTAGAACTACACAGATACAAAATACTATTGTCTAAAGAAAATGAGTAATGTTTTATTTTGAAAAAAAGTCACATCACAGTAGGTAACGCAGTGCTGTCTTAATGTGACGCAATTACTTTTCCATTTTACAATGCACATTCTCTACCAACAACTGAGCATTGCTGTAAGACACAAGACGAAGAAAAACAACTTTTTCATACAACGGCCATTTCGAGTATCTGCTGCTCAAGGTTAGCTTCTTCCGAAACTGCAGAGCCAGTAGGCTGGTTTCAAAGACAGCCTGTGGAAAGAGCTGACGCTGTCAGAGCTAAACATTGGCTGCTGTCTCATGGAGGGTATGACTGACAGTCATTTGGTTACCTTTTGTCCTTTGACTTTTGCTTAAAAGTGGTTACCAAGAGACTAATATGAGCCATTCAAATGCTGTGCGCAATTCTCCCGAGGGCAATATTCAGTTCA
Organism: Aplochiton taeniatus; assembly: GCA_017639675.1. Classification (NCBI taxonomy): domain Eukaryota; kingdom Metazoa; phylum Chordata; class Actinopteri; order Galaxiiformes; family Galaxiidae; genus Aplochiton; species Aplochiton taeniatus. Next base: position 14,574,762 of record CM030185.1, on the reverse strand, counting down.
AAGCAGACACCGTCAACTGGCAGCAGAGAACAACTCTGTGTTACAAAGCATACCTATTCCTAAACTCAATCAACAGGCGCCCTGTTGTCCACAAGGTGAACAGCTTGCCAGTTTGGCGGAGAGAAAATCTAATGAAACGTTTAATTTGAATCCGGGAGAAGTAGATGAATGCAACTTTTGAGCCGTCAGCTAGATTTTATTTTGTTGCCCTAATGTCCAGGCTCCAGAACTTGCGTGTGACATTTATTACTTCATTTGTCAGAAGGCATTAGAAAGAAAATTATTCATACTCCTGTATTATATCACTAGGAGGAAATTAAACACTCAGCAAGAACTTTTATATGTATTTTACCATGTAATTTAGGCCCAAAGAGTGACACACAACCAGAAAAATACAGACCTTCGAACCCTTCCTGCTTTTGAGGGGCTTGGAGCTATAGAAATGTCACACTCAACTTTCTTTACATCTTCCACTTTATGCTCTTTACTTAGTAACCTCCTTATTAGTTTCCAAATAAACATCTTCATCACTAATTTGCTGCTAATTGGACCGGAGGGGATGTTTTAATAGTAAGCTGGTATTATATGTATACCTTCATTTAACTATTGAATTGAAATAAAAAAAATCTTTCACTGATCTTTCATGATAGTAGGCTAAAGGGCTGCTGGAGTGCGTCAGTGCTCAGGAGTAGGTAAATATACGTCTTTATTGTGTGTGTGTGTGTGTGTGTGTGTGTGTGTGTGTGTGTGTGTGTGTGTGTTGATGTGGTTGTAATGAACTACTTTGTGGCAAGAGCCACATCGTTTAAATCATAATTTGTTTTATAATGGTTGCGCCACGGAAAATAGAAATTCCCACTTTTAAGGAGCGGTCATTGACATTTTAGACGGAGAACGACAACTAGGGTAAGCTGGAAATTATACTCTATGTGTGTTTCGCGTACTCAAGAAAGACAACCAATGTAGAAACTAGAGTTACTTAGGGTTGGTATCCCGGACAACAGACGAGTCAACAATGTGTCAGCCATCTTTGTTGTCTCGCTCTAAATGACCAGGGAGCCCGTCTCTCTGTCTGTTCAACCCATCGTAATGATATGGTTACGAGGCAGGTCAAATAGCATTTGGTATTTTATTTACACGGACTGGGGCATCTTTACCAGGAAAGTGTTCCGCAAGCGCACAGTATAAAGGCAATCGACACTGTTCCTTAGATGTTGTGATTACAGATAATATCTACCTGTGGGTCTGGCATGTTCAGACTCCTTATGTTTCACTTTGTAATATGATTTAGGGGTCAAACAGGCTTGAGGATCTCAAATGTAATTCTTGACACAAAGCGACTGGCGATAATGCACACAGCCTTCCTAACGTCTAAGCAGCTAGTCTGATTGTTGGTTGACTTTCAGTTTCCACCCACAACATTTAGACAGTGGTTATTTTACTTTCATTATAACATACACTGTAAGAACTTTTTCCAGCTACTCTGCTGGTTGGGTTTGAAATCCTTAACGTCGGGCTTATCAACTTGTGGTAAAAATATGGATACATCCCTTTGACAGCACAGCGATGTTGAAGTGCTGTACATTTTTCTTTCAGACGAGGCCACACATGTAGATCAAATGAAGCGTTTCCCTTCAGACTAATAAAGACCGATTTCAATCCGATTCCCTGGACCTCTCACATGGTCCAGATTTACTAGTCAGATTGTGGTTCTGTAAAGGGAGTGATTTTGACAGAATCCTGAGGCAGACCCAATTCTTTCCACCCCGGTCATAAAAGTAGACTGGCTGTCTGAAAGGCAACAGACCGGATGCGCAGCTAGGTGCTGGGCACGGTTTGTGCCAGCTACAGAGCGGTGCCCAGGCTGTGGAATAACAAATGATTCACAAGGTAATTTCCACTGCAGCACGCCCGGGAAATACATTTTGATTCATCTGAAAGTACATATCTAAGGATCACCCATTCCCCTCTCCGTTTTAAACCTAAATCCCATCACTCTCTGTCTCCAGGGCCTTGCAGAACAGCAGGGCACTCAGCAACACTTTGCATAGGAAAAATGGTGGGTTTCTGAGTTGCCACAGCCTTGTCAGTCACAGTGGAACCCGGTTAACAGTGAGTAACAGTGCTGAGCAGGTCAGGGGCGATGAGGTCGCGGGGGGTCACCAGCGGAACATCCATCATCTCCAACGAGACAGGGATACACTCTAGCCTTGTGTGGGACTGTGTTTAGAAAGCTAGTGCTCTTGTGGTGCTGGTGTGTGCGTGCATGTCCACACACACACACACTCTCTCACGCGAACACACACACACACACACACACACACTACTGTCACCTTTGATCCGGATCATATATTCAATGCAATTGTTGAAGATTTGTACATAAGGTACAGGTTAACCTACAAAGTATTGCACTGACTTCGTAAAAGGTTGACCTCATCAAATTGAAAAAGATGGTTCACTATAAAGCGGGTGTCCTGATGACCAGACTAGAGAGTTTTTTAATCAACTCTCTTTGGCGAGTTTGATCTGTAATTCTTCTTCTCTCAAACACTTTCACTGCTGTGGTGAGGTTGTTAGTACATAAAGAATAAATTGGTAAATCTTTTTTTCTTTCATATAGCCATATCACTTGCTTGCCACCACAGTGCGTGTTTGAGCCATAGTTGTGGCTGCACCATTAACCATGAAGACTCTGAGTCTTTATAAGGCCCAGAGTGTATCTTTGACTACTGTAGTATTCCAAGCGGTTATCAAAGTGTAGGCTCACATTGGCAGGAAGTTAGTACAACATTTGCGTTCAGCGTATGTGTTTGTACTGTGCAGCATTACGCAGTGACATTTTATAGTGCAAGTGCCGTGGATAGCACAACCAGGTAGGGCTAAATGACAGTAACGCAACTTCACCACAGTAACACGACAACAACACCCCCCCATTGGCAGCAGGGTCTCTATTGAGTTTAGGATATTGAACTCGACTTCAAATAGCCACCGCTTACGATGCTCTGGAGTCCAGGTAGCGGCACACATCCCCCGGCCTGTCTTGACATCCGGCGTTCGGTTAGAGAGTCGTAACTTTCCTGACTAACTGGCTGAAGTCGCAAAGTCAGCCGCAGGTGTCATTTTTGTGGCCGGCGCGCACAGGAAGAGGGATAAAACCAAAAAAAAACGGGGCTCCGGGACACGTTTAAAAGGCAGACTACCACAGCAGCATGTGGCAGACGCATGTTCAGGCATTGACTTTGATCAGTGATGGCTCAGAGACTCCAGCCATGCAGATGTTTTACCGGTATCCCTGTCTGGTCTAAGGAGGTTATTGGTTTTGTTCTGTACCGTCCGGTTTCTTGGCACAGGCCCTTCGCTTTCCTCAAAGACAGTGGTGTCTTTTTTTAGCATCGATGGGATCACCTGAATGTTCCGATCCAAAGTGTTGGACGAACAGATGATGGTATTGTGGTTATGAATGTTTTAGTTCACCAAGGACACGCGCAGCGTGATGTTAAATGACGAAGCCTCAATACAACAGGAGTGAGATCTGCCCCGTAAAAAGATGTTGGAGAATTGTTTTATTATAAAGATTATTCTACTCTTACTATATTCCTACTAACTGTAGAAGTGTTGTGCAAACCTGTTATTTTACAATGTGCATGTATGAGCTTGAAGTGGCATAACTGGAAACCTGACCAAGCGAGCTGAAATGGAGAAATAACCACAAGCTGGTGCTGATAACACCAAGGTCAAGAAGAAAAGAAGACACTGTTGTTACTAACAAATATGCTAGAACTGAAAACCGGTTTCAAATGGAGCTTTATCCCCTCCCGTTATCAGTTGAAACTATATGTAACTAGGGAGTTCCTCAAACAATAAAAGGCATGAAGAGCGGAGACTGTTTCAGAGTGAGTTTGGAGGATTGTAACTGAACAGTCTCCGGGCACTCTCCTTGCAAGTAAAATTACTTAATTCTCTGTGTCCCTTTTGTGCAGGTTAGCAGATAAGTGTTAGTGGTTAAACCTAACAAAAGAACCGTTGCATCCATGTCTGCCTTCAGCCAGGGAAGGCCTACGTCTTGAAGGCAGACATGACTCGGAGAAAAATACCTACGCTTCAACATCGCCGCTGCACTCTTTCACAAAGTTGTGCTTATGATAAAATATCCGAGGAGTAGGGAGTTCATTTCCAACGTCCCTTGCTCCGTGTATGATTAAAACATGAATTCTACTTTAGGTGGAGGTGAGGGGGTGCTAACAGGATGATTACATGCGCGTAATGCGTAGGTGGAAGATCTGAACCAGATTTACAATGGCTGCCGGGACGGTAAGGGCCACATAGTAAAACCATGCAGCCACATTTTAATATGACCCAATGCAACAGTGAAATGCTGAAAGTTGCACATGTTTGCGTAAACCTCATGGAATATAGAATGTCCAGCATGGTACCATGGTATTTGACGACAAATAAAACCCTGCATTATTTTCCAATCATTCCTCACTACTTACCTGGCTGATTTTAATGACATAGATAAGTCATACTATTCTCAGAATCAACTGTTTTTTAACGGACCAAGTAAAAGTAAAACAGACTGATGCCGGTTATACAAAGCCTTACATCATTTTGAAATTCTGAAAATGTCAGACATGCTAAGATTCTGGTTTCTTTTGTGTGTTAGTCTGTGGTCAAATAATCTTAAAATTAAAAACTCTGGTTTCAGAGACAGTAAAATATGAGAAAAAAATCATCTGTTCTTATGACAGGCCCTGTGCTGTTTTGGATATGTTGTTAATCTTTATGCATGGTATAGAATTCATTTTAGTAAGTAGACACTACACAGACCAGGAAACCCAGTAAAAACATGTTTGTCGCATAAACAAACGACCTGAAAAAACTGGATAATCGTAAACCTTTCAATCGCTGCCAGGTGAAAACGAAAGCTTGGGACCACTGCAGACTCTTGGCATAACTTTCCTGCGGCCTTGGCCGGCTTATACGCTCGCTGGCATATCGTAAAAACAGCTCTGCGAGGTCTGGACAGCATATTCAAACCACTGGAAACACTCGCGGCCACTAAGTTTGCATCATCGTTATTTAACGAGAACAAACAAACAACGAATTCATCCTGAACACAGCGGAACCCCAGAAAATCTTTTTTTATGGTTTGTCTGTCTGAAAGGAAAACGTATCCACAAACAGCACTGGGAGGGAGTGGCGGTCGGGAAAAGCAGATGGGGTCCTCCTTTGCTAAAGGCCAAAAGGGAATCCCTGTTAGCTCCACAGATCATCAGCCTGTGCACTCTAATCTTGGCGCCTTCATCCCTCCGACCCTTCAAACATGAGACTCCCAAACCCAACCTGGTCTGTCTGCGGGGGGGGGGGGGGGGGGGGGACGACAGCTGGTGGCAGGTGTTCCTGAACTCCTGTGTCTGCCTGCGTTTCCTTCCTGAGCGGGGCTCTCCGGCACGGCCCCAATTAGGTGGTGAATCGAGAGCGGGGTGGGGGGGCAGGGGGGGGGCAGGCAGGCAGGCAGGCAGAGGGCAGGGCTTGGGAAACTGGAGAGTGGTGTGGAGAGAGTGCGTGTTTGTGTGTGTGGGTTAGGTGTGTGTGTGTGTGTCGGGGAGGGGGGGGGGCGGCGGCATGTGAGAGTGTGTGTGGGCATGTGTTAAATGTGTTTTATGTATACGTTTCTTTACGTGTGTGAGAGTGTATTTGTGTGTCAGTGTGTGTCTGCTTTTAAATAGGTGAGTGAGTTTGTGTGTGTGTTTATATTGCGGGCTTGTATATCTCTTTGTGCCAAGGGGGAGGACAAAGGAGCAAGGGAGGGCAGTGCCCCAACTCAATTTGTCAGCTTACCGAAACATTGTGCCAGGGCATTTTTAATCACGTTACGGCTCTGAGGAGGAGCTACCAAGGGAGAGAGCGAGAGACAGACAGAGGTGGACAGTGAGAAAGAGAGAGAGGGGGAATGAGTAAGCGTGAGAGGAAGAGAGGCCAGAGCGAGAGAGAATAGCCATAATTGAACAGGAGAGTGAGGGGGGGGGGGGGGGGGGGGGGGAGGAGGAGGACGAGAGAGAGAGAGAGAGAGAGAGAGAGTTCACAGGGAAAAGAAAATGTTGCAGGGAGTGAGAGTGAGTGAGTGAGAGAGAGAGAGTTAAGAGGGGGCCACTAACAGAGAGAGCCCATGCCTCTTGGAGCGGAGCACAGAGGCAGAACAGAGAGGTGATGGAAGCAGCTTTTCAGAAGCTGACGGTCATCCAGTGGAACCACAGAGAGAGCACTCCATAACAACCCTACCAACTGCTGTTTTGTTTAATCTCTCACGCCAGGCGTCCACAAAATCCGTCCTCAGCTACTTCACCAGCAAAGGAATTACTTATTGATTGGGATTGTTTCCAGGCGGGGGTTTTCGAAGTGGAACTACGTCTTTTACAACGTGCCCTGTGTCCGCGAAGGAAAAGTGCTTCCCAGCGACCAGTTCAACTCCTGTTCTTGGGTCCTATCAAGGTAATTTAATTACAGCCTATAGCCCATACTTAGCTTTTCAACTGCCGGGAACGGACTACAGGGAAAAAGGGAGCTGGGAACTGAGGGAGTAAAACAAGGAGAGAGAGAGAGAGAGAGAGAGAGAGAGAGAGAGAGAGAGAGAGAGAGAGAGAGAGAGAGAGAGAGAGAGAGAGAGAGAGAGAGAGAGAGAGAGAGAGAGAGAGAGAGAGAGAGAGAGAGAGAGAGAGAGAGAGAGAGAGAGAGAGAGAGAGAGAGAGAGAGAGAGAGAGAGAGAGAGAGAGAGAGAGAGAGAGAGAGAGAGAGAGAGAGAGAGAGAGAGAGAGAGAGAGAGAGAGAGAGAGAAGAGAGAGAGAGAGAGAGAGAGAGAGAGAGAGAGAGAGAGAGAGAGAGAGAGAGAGAGAGAGAGAGAGAGAGATGAGAGAGAGAGAGAGAGAGAGAGAGAGAGAGAGAGAGAGAGAGAGAGAGAGAGAGAGAGAGAGAGAGAGAGAGAGAGAGAGAGAGAGAGAGAGAGAGAGAGAGAGAGAGAGAGGTGTAACCAAGAAAATAACTCACACTTGGGATGCCTGTCTAAGAAGGGAAACTTTGATCACCTTTGCCAGGAGGGCAACCGAGCAACTGGGAGCTTCATCGAGACTCTACAATTATCTGGTAAGGAATCCTGTGCCTGGCCTTTGACTTTCACTGTGTTGGTACACATTACTTTGGCAAGACAAAATGGAGCGGGACGGGCAGCAAGTGACGCATGAGTAATTTTACCTGGGAGTCTTGCTTTTTAAGATCACTGTAGCTTTTTTCACAGCTCACGGTTTAATCACCACTGGATTAGGATTTTCAATGGTTCAGTGGATGTTTGTTGCCCAGGTGATTGTCCTCACTCTGTTCTGTTTTGTATGGATGTCATTGTGTCTATGATTAGCGTACCTAAATGGAGTATAACTGGAAAGTCGAACGAACAGCACCCCATTTACTGGACTCTGTGTGCGCGTCTGGGTGTGAGAGAGAGAGAGAAGTGGAGAGTGGTGGTGGTGGTGGTGCAGGGGCTCTTAAGGGCCAACAGGCCAGTGAACCACTGATAGACGCTCAGCCTATCAACACGCACCTCGGTACTCCCAAAGCGTACCAGGGCAGACAAAGATAGACCTCCAGAGAATGCTGTCAATGCCAAG
>CM030185.1:14512104-14562104 GCA_017639675.1 Aplochiton taeniatus | reverse complement strand
CTTCGGAATGACACGTTGACATTTCCCAGCAGGTGGGAAAGTTGAGGCGGTTGAATTTTTTTCCCTTATTTACTCAATACACAATTGGAAAACAGTACCAGTACTAGACCAACCACATTTTAGAACACCCACACACACCCACACACACACACACACACCTCTCTACCTTTTTCCGTGGTTCAGGTCTGACACAATCAGATCAATATTAAATAACAACACTCCATGAACAGCCTTGTGTGCCTGTGTCTCAGAGTTTCCGTGTGCAGTGTTGTCCCGGCCTGTTAAGGCCTTGGGTAGGTGGAGAGATAGGATAGATAGGATAGCCCCCCCACACACACACACCCCGGTACCCACCCCCGACACAAACACACACCCACACACTTTCAACCGCCATCCCAACCCTCACATGGTGGCGTGTCACCCAAGGCAAACCTGCGTTGGCTAGCCCTAATCCAAACACACACATCCTGACATCAACCCACCGACAGCAGTTCAGGCTGGGATTTGAATAGCCCAATGGTAATATTTTCCTTCTGAGGATTGAAGTGGATTATGTGGATGGTATTCAAACAACCACTAACTTTGCGACTTGGCAGCTGAAGGTAAAACGACGTGTAGAAGTGGAAATATTCCTGATGTGATATAATTTCTAACTATATCTTTTACACACACCAAAAAACGGAGATTCTCATTTGACGTTGCTGTCGCTTGGTGGGTAGGTGACTTACGTGTAACGTTATTCCAGGGGTCAGGACCCCTTTACTGTGCTCAGCAGGGAGGGTGTATAGGGATCCATATCTGTGGCCCTACAGAATGTATTTCTAAAGGCCTTAACGATCTGCAGGTCGCAGCCTCACACACGATGTCCTGGGACTCCCTTCATGGTGCAAAGAAAGTCCCACAGTCTGCACACACACACACACACACACAATATGTCTAAACTGTGTACACTGTGTAATCAAAAGTACATTGTCATGTAGTATTGTACAATGCACATACATAAGTGGGTCTACTAAACACTGTCCGATGTGGCGCAGTATGATCCAAATACAGTGTACAGACAAACCTCTGTGGAAGCAGCCCCACTAGCACCACGTCTCCCTCTGTGTAATGGAGACCGCGGAAGAGAACAGCGGGGAATCCTGAGGTATAGCCTCTACCTCTGGTCTCAATCAGCCCGTCTGTGAAGGCCTCCATTGAAGTGGTGGTGTCAGTGTCGACGTGTGTGTGTGTGTGTGTGTGTGTGTGTGTGTGTGTGTGTGTTGAGCTCTGTCCTAAGAGTGTGCAAACCGCTCCCCTAAGCCGGTACACAGGGTTTGATAAGTGGCTGAAGCTGACACCGTGACTGGGCTGAGGCACGTTCTCCACACCCAGCCTGGTGTTACAGCCGAGTGTAGAGTTATAGGACACGTTGGCACGCCCCAGGTGGTTGGCCATGGGTTGTGCGGTCAGGAACACGCATTAAAAAAACCGCATGAGGTGACAATGCCACGACGTTTGATTTCCCCCAAAAGGTTTTCTAATGTAAATGTAAGGTAATGTACATGTGAACAGGGATTTATGTCCTCTTTCCTCTGTTTCGCCTTCTCTTTTTTGTCTCTCTCCTATGCTCTTTGAATGTCTTCCTGTCTCTTGCTCTCTCTCTTTCTCTCAGTTTTTTCCCCCCTCCATCTCTCTTTCTCAGGTGTGCGAGTGAGTTCCACCCACACCCATGGCCCTCCCTGCAGTGGTTCTGTTCGGGCTGCTCCTGGTGCACGGGGCCCAGTGGACCCAGGGCCACCCCCAGGAAAAGAGCGGTGCCCCCGGGATCCGGGACCAAGCCTGGTCCCCGGCCTCCACCCAGGCCCGGGAAAAGACCCGAGAGTCGCCGAGCGGCGAGGCCGGCCAGCGCGGCGACTTCCTCTTCGCGGGCCGACGGAGCCGCCGGGCGCCCGCCGACGCCCAGCAGCCGGACAAGTGCTCCTACACCTTCATCGTCCCCCGGCAAAAAGTCACGGCCGCCATTTGCGTCGAGGCCAGGGAGCCCCAGGCGGGCGGCGCCGGGTCCGGAGCGGGGGCCGAGCCCCGGGTGGGCCAGCGGGAGCTGGAGCTGCTCGGCGCCGAGCTGCAGAAGCAGAAGAGGCAGGTGGAGACGCTGCAGCAGCTGGTGGAGGTGGACGGCGGCGTGGTCAGCGAGGTCAAGCTGCTGCGCAAGGAGAGCCGCAACATGAACGCCCGCGTCACGCAGCTCTACATGCAGCTGCTGCACGAGATCATCCGCAAGCGGGACAACGCGCTGGAGCTGGCCCAGATGGAGAACCGCGTGCTCAACCAGACGGCGGAGACCCAGCTGCTGGCCAACCGCTACAAGGACCTGGAGCACAAGTACCAGCACCTGGCCGCGCTGGCCACCAACCAGTCGGTGCTCATCGCCCTGCTGGAGGAGCAGTGTCAGAGGGGGCCGGTCTCGGCCCCCAGGCCAGCCCCCAGGCCAGCCCCCAGGCCGGCCCCCGTCGCCCAGCCCCGGCCCCAGCCCCAGCCCCAGCCCCAGCCCCAGCTACCGCTGCCCCCCATGGCGCCCCCCGTCGTCAGCAAGCCCTTCCTCTCCCCCGCCCTGCCCCGCGTCAACAGCCAGCTCACCAACGAGATCCAGAGCGACCAGAACCAGAAGTCCACGGCGCCTGTTCTACCCACAATGCCCGGCGGCACTCACGTCCCTTCCACTACGAACAAGCCGTCCGGTAAGCACTTTTTTGTTGTTGGCCTGATTGCAGTAACTGCTCTGATATTTGGAAAATCGGTTTGGGAAGGTGAACTTTACATCAGAGAGTAAGTGGAAAAGGGGAATCGGTATTTTTGTCTAGACTGAGACAAGAGAGTTATGAGACAGAGGTTGTGTGTGTGTGTGTGTGTGTGTGTGTGTGTGTGTGTGTGTTCTGCTGTCAACCATTAATCACCACCACACTGCCCGTGATTCACGTCGTTGTCAGAATTGCCAGTCCTACACTTTCCCTAGACCCCTCGAGAGGGGGGCAACAACAAAGCTGCCGTTGTGCTCCGCGGCTCTTTGAACTAGTGAACCAAACAGAACGCACAATGGTGAAAGGGTTAACACTTCTTGTTTGCGCTTGTGGACATCTTCCATGGATACTGTGCGATAAATAGGAGGGTAGAGATAAGTCTTAGATTGTTTCTTGCTCAAGCCTAATGGAGGAAGCCAAATAAGATCTGTAATAGAAGCATCCTTCATTGAATGTTTCCACTCATAAAATAGTTTTCCCCCTAGTTGAATACCAGAGGGAAAATATACGGACGTATTTTCCATTGACACTTTTTTGTGGTGCCACAAACTTGCTGCTTTCGCCAGTGACAGTGAACAGCACCCCATTTACTGGACTCTGTGCGCGTCTGGGTGTGAGAGAGTGAGAGTGAGAGTGAGAGTGAGAGTGAGAGAGTGAGAGAGTGAGAGAGTGAGAGAGTGAGAGAGAGTGAGAGAGAGTGAGAGAGAGTGAGAGAGAGTGAGAGAGAGAGAGAGAGTGAGAGAGAGTGAGAGAGAGAGAGAGTGAGAGAGTGAGAGAGTGAGAGAGAGAGAGAGAGAGAGAGAGAGAGAGAGAGAGAGAGAGAGAGAGAGAGAGAGAGAGAGAGAGAGAGAGAGAGAGAGAGAGAGAGAGAGAGAGAGAGAGAGAGAGAGAGAGAGAGAGAGAGAGAGAGAGAGAGAGAGAGAGAGAGAGAGAGAGCAGCACCCCATTTACTGGACTCTGTGTGCGCATCTGGGTGTGAGAGAGAGAGAGAAAAAACACACGCACGAATGTACTCGTGTGTCTTTTGAGAGAGAGAAAGGAGAACATTGAACCATCAGACTCCGTGTGATGTCATTTTTTCCAGCCCGACCAAGCCTGAATCAGTTCTATCAGATGTTGGCCGCTTATCGTGAAGCAGGAAGAGCTCTGTGGTGTGTTTAAGCAGCTAAACTTAACAAGGAGACTACCATGGTTCATTGTGCTTAGGTAATGGTGTCTTGCACCAGATTAAGTGGTGTTCACTCAGGCTAAAATGTATTCATTTATAATTTTTGGCACAATTAAAAAATACACAAAAATGACAAAATTAAAAAATTATAAACAGTACAGGAAGAGACAGAAAACCCAATGAGCTAATTTAAAGCGTAATTAATTTATATTGAATAAAGGATTAAACATTCTCACAGACATCCTAGATAGTTGGAATCAAGCATTATTTAGATTATTTAGTTCCATACACGTATCAATTGAGGCCATTTCAATGTTCTGAGTTATAAGTGAGGCGGCAAACCTCACACGTGTGACGTCTAACAAAGGTAAGACACTTGCACATCTCATTTGAACCTGGCAGCCAGAAGGCCAACAAGAGTTTCAACTTTAATAGACTTCACTTGGACAGAGTGACAAGGCAGGCAGGCAATGAGCCGGTTGCCGTTTAGAGAAACACATAGGCTTTGAGCACAAATCCCAAGTCAGACTCACTGAGGCTTGTAAATCCAAATTCAAATTCCTAGATTTCTGCACCTCATGAAATCCTAATGTGCACTGCGATCCAAAACGCAATCCCTCTCTTAGGCTTTGCTAGCTGTCACTTTTGATATCAACTTTCAGGTTTTTGTTTTTCTCTGTACTAAATAATAATACAGATGTTACATTCAGACGTGAGGCAAACACTATAAAGAAAAACACAATCTTTAGCCTGCAACTGAAGATTGAAGTTTCCCCTCACAGAATAACAAACATAAAAATGACTTTTCAGGGAAGCAGATTTGGGGGAAATTATAAGAGAATGTTAAGTGAAGTGCTGGAATTCAGGAAGCTGTCCAACTGTCTCCACGGCAACTTGCAACGCTATATCAGGTGGCTGGCTTGAAAAAATAAATGGGGGAAACTCACTAGTTCCTACAATAACAAACAAAAAACGCTGGCACTCGACAAAACCCACACAGTAATATATATCGAAACAAATTGTAAAACCAAATAATTACATTAGTCATGCTTATGTTGAAGGAAGAAACACTTGAGGGATCTCTATCACCGCGGTAATGGGAGTTGAAGAAAAACATCCCCTGGTGATGGACAGTGTTTAGGCTACTGTTGCATCATTTAGCAATCAGGAGTCCCTGGCTCCACATGTCAGTGTTGCTCTTGGCAACAGAGTCTCCCAGCCGTTTCCCTTTTGAGGGCCGCAGCCAAAGTCAACTCTGCTCTTTAGAGTCCCACGCTTTGCCTACTTCAACATAAATGGCGTCTGCTCGCAGAGGAAGCGAATCTCTTATGTGAAGTCGATATACGCTCAACTTTCATTTTGTCTCTCTGCCTCTCTGTTCCTCTCTCTCTCTCTCTCTCTCTCTCTCTGTTTGTCGATCTCTCACTTGAATTTTCTCTTTCCATGTCTCTTTTCTCCTGCCCTGTTTACCGCTCTGCTCTTTATATGACATTGAACGGAACAAAACGTAGACATTGCTTAGGTGAATGAACAGGGTCACCAAAGAACGCCAGTCACCGTTTCCCCATTCCTGGTCTGTCTCTCCATCTCCCCTTACAGGGCCATGGAGGGACTGCCTGCAGGCCCTGGAGGATGGTCATGTGACCAGCGGCATGCAGCTGGTGAAGCCCGAGAACGCCAACCGTCTGATGCAGGTGTGGTGCGACCAGCACCACGACCCCGGAGGCTGGACCGTGATCCAGAGGCGGCTAGACGGCTCCGTCAACTTCTTCAGGAACTGGGAGACCTATAAGGTGTGTGTGTGTGTGTGTGTGTGTGTGTGTGTGTGTGTGTGTGTGTGTGTGTGTGTGTGTGAGTGGTGTGCAGGTGTATCCGTGTGGGAGTGTGTGTGTCAGTGGTGTGCAGGTGTATGTGTGTGTGTGTGGTGTCCATGTGTGGGGGCTCACAAGGGGTCTGTGTTTGAGTGTGCACTTAAAGGTGGGGTAGAGAGGAGGGGGGGGGGGGGCGGGGTCATGTTGTGTCATGCGCTCACACTGTGTGTTTCAGATGCTAGACAGATGTCAATGAATAATCAATGAGGTCATTGTTGAGGTACCAGGAAGGGCTGGTGGAGGAGTTCTCCCTTTGCCCACAGGCACCTGTTGGGTCCCGCAACTGTCAGTCATTACCTCTGGCATATGAGTCATGAAAGCCGACGAATCAGTTGTTTCTTTGTGAAATGAGTTCATGCTCAGGCCTAATTGGAAACAGAAACAACGAGCGGCTGCCACGTTTCACAGAAATGCCATGATATAACAATCCACGGATTCGATTTTATTGACGGCGCGTGAAAGTGATTTAGCATGGTAATGGATTACATGAGGGGAGTTCCTCTATTTACGGAAATGTACGGAAATTAGGCAAGAATATATATTTTTTTTAAACTGTGAGGCAGCACCGCTGCCAGATGTGAATTAGTTCTCTTAATGCTTGGAAAAGACCTGGCTCCAACGCCAGCACAAGGTCACCCACTTCCTTCCTTCCTTCCTTCCTTCCTTCCTTCCTTCCTTCCTGAGTGAGTGAGTGAGTGAGTGAGTGAGTGAGTGAGACCATTTGCAAGGGTTGCGTTTCAATCGAAGTCAAGTTTAATAGGAAGAGGGGAGAGTTCTCAGCGACCTTTCCCTTTACGGCGCACCTCAAACCGCATGAGAGCCGGGAACTACATGAGTTCACTTTCCCTGGAGAGAGGCTGACCGTGACTCAAAGCATGTGCCGAGCCATGGATGTCATGTAGTGGAACTAGAGCGCATCGCTTCCAGACCTGAGAGAAAGAGACCGAGACCGAGACCGAGACACAGACATAGATGGAGGGGGGGGGGGGGGGGAAAGAGTGACTGCAGCTCAACATTCTAGTTCCTACTAGGCCCTCCTCCCAAACGCCCCCCCCACAACCCCCCCCCCCACCCCCCCCCACCAAATAAAATTGAAAGCAGCATTTCAGGTACCTAAACACCATCAACTATGACCGTGTCCCTCCCTTTTGTAGCAAGGCTTTGGGAACATCGACGGCGAATACTGGCTGGGGCTGGAGAACATCTACTGGCTGACCAACCAGGGCAACTACAAGCTGCTGGTCACGCTGGAGGACTGGTCGGGGAGGAAGACCTTCGCCGAGTACGCCAGCTTCCGCCTGGAGCCCGAGGCCGACTTCTACAAGCTGAGGGTGGGCCGCTACCACGGCAACGCCGGCGACTCGCTCACGTGGCACAACGGCAAGCAGTTCACCACGCTGGACCGGGACCACGACGTGTACAACGGTGAGAGGGGACGTCCTGGGCCCTCTCGTTGTCGTTTTTTGGGGGTGTTTTTTTTGTTGGCGCTTTCCGCGTTTCCTCGTCGACAGCATGTTGTATCTTCCTGTCCGTCCAAAAATAAATCACGATAGATTGTATCACTGACAGACAGGAGTCGTTTAACTGGCGAGAGTGACAGATAAGAGTCATTCATGTGATTGGTGGCCTGACCTCTATCACAGATACATAGGCTCCCATGATAGGTGGGTTTGGAATCGTTTGAACTATTTCACACCAAACTCAGTTAATATGCGGCGCAATGCTTTTTTTTTATACCACATTGAGTAGCACTGAGTAAAAAGTAATGGAGCTCTGACACAGATTCGGTTGTTTTTGTCGTTGCGGTCCTGCTCCCAGGTAACTGTGCCCACTACCAGAAGGGCGGCTGGTGGTACAACTCGTGCGCCCACTCCAACCTCAACGGAGTGTGGTACCGAGGAGGGCACTACCGCAGTCGCTACCAGGACGGAGTCTACTGGGCCGAGTTCAGAGGCGGCGCCTACTCCTTGAAGAAAGTGGTCATGATGATCCGGCCTAACCCCAACACCTACCACTAAGCCACTGAGGTAAACGCCCATCGCAGGAGATGAAGGGTCGGTTAATAGTCATTTTCTTTTATGGCCGTCTTTTGGCAGGACAGGTGACTATGGAACTGGATGTGCCTCGCTCTTGAGAAGGTTGGTGGGACTGCCAAATCAAATAAAACCACGTCTGCTGTTACCTAACTTCCCCCTCGCTAATCAACGTGTTGTCTCCGACATGCCCTATGAACTCCCATTGGTAGGGAGCAAAGAGAAAAAAAAGGGGTGAGGTGGGTAAAATGAAGTGCAATATATGTCAAATGAAGTTCAATGTGGCCAAACGGTGGTGGAATGCCTGATAACTCGATGGTCTAGTCTAGCGTGCAGACACCCAAATGCACTGGCACATAGCGTTTCGTTTTCTTGACACTCGATTTGATCTGAGGTCACGGTGTACTCTGCCTTTGAATATGATGATGCCGTTAACGCTTGTTTCTCTCTTCTGAAAGTGTGACGTACATTGACAAATTCAGCGCCAATGGAAATGACTTGTAGCACCGTATAACGACACAGGATGCATTATCCGATGACTAGCTTTATCAATAACGTACCGTAAATACTTCAGGTATTTGTAGACTAATTCACAGGTATTATTCTCCCTGTTATTTAGTTACATATGACTATCAATGTGTAATTGTTTCTATATGACCTCAATTTTTTGAGAAGGCATTCATTTGATTGGAAAATAATAATAAGCCGTGTACAGTTTGTACCGTATAACTGTATTGGGTTGTTGGTGTAAATAGGTCCAACACATTTCTTTTGCTGTACATAAAATATATGTTGTAATATAACACACGGTAACAAATATATGATGTATGCTGATAAAGTTGCAATAAACGCTGCAGAACTCGAGTTTTGTAATTTTTTGTTCTACCTAAACGGGCACTACCAAGAGTAACACAGGGTTTCTGGACCAAACGTTGGCACGCTTTCACACGCAAACACAATTATCCAAGGGATCATTAAGAGGGTGTTGGCTGACTGACTAACCTCTTCAAGTTGCTAACATACTCCAGTTCCCTGCACTTTGGGGAAAAATGAATGTACACAAGCTGCACTGAAAAAAAGTAATTTACTGTAATACAATCCATGTATGCCTATGCCATATTTACTTTTGTCATATTTCAACAGATTTTATTCTGTAATATGGGTTGAGTAAGTGTCATGCACCTAGTCCCTGATAAATCAAAAAGGAGTTACAGTAATGTTAAAAATGGTAAAAAAAATTTTTTTTATTGTTTTAAGATAACAGGCTGTCTTCATGATATGTAGCATGTGCAGGAAGGTTTTGGCTGCAGTCTTGTACGCACAGAACGAAAAGATAGAATGTCTCAACTCGATTACTTATACCCTGGCTCTGCGGGAGCTGTGGAGATTAGGGTAATTATCTGAGCCGGCCTGTGATGTTGTCAGCCTCTCATTTTTTCCTCTCGGCCGTCTAACACCCAAGCCTCCTGTCTTTCTCTTTCCCTCCCTCGCCTCTCACTCTCTCTCGGTTTTTCTCTCTCACTTTTGATTTTTCTCTCTCTCTCTCTCTCTCTCTCTCTCTCTCTCTCTCTCTCTCTCTCTCGATGGTGTGCACATGACAAGGCCATGAAAGCGGAGACCCCCTGTCTGTAGGCTAGCATGCATCGACCACAGAAACCAAAGTGGAACTTGGTGGGTGACCAATAGAACGTGGCGGACTGCAAACCCTCTGGCACGCAGGGCTCCGGCTCCCTCACGGTTCAACCACCTCACTTTCGGGTATTCAATAGACCCTTTTAACCCAACACCAGAAAACCCACGTTATTCCAGTGTGTTTGAAATCCCACGACTGGAAATAGTAAGAAAAAGAGGGGGCCGTTACATGGCTGGAAGCTGGTTTAGTCGGGAAAAACTTGGTTAACAGTGTATTTAGTTTCAATTGCTAAGCCCATGGGTAAGGAGCAGATATCTGCAGACCTCACCTGGAAGGTCAATCGAGCAACAGAACCCAAAGTAGGTGGAGCGATGTTGTGAGCGACATGGTGCTATGTGAATGGTTGATTGGTGTGAAGCATAACATAGCTGATGTCTGAACGAGCTCTGCATGGCCCGATCTGTATAGGCTGCATTAGCTTAGATAAACAATTCATTGTGAGACACCCTTTTTATATTTTCAGTACCAGAAACAAGTGTAAAAAGGCTATGCATATAATTAATATCTGCTGATAAATAACATAATTTAAATTGATACAATGGTGGCTTGTTCTATTAAATTCGTTCATTATTATTTGTTTAACCTTCATTGAGTGAACCCAGAAAAAACGAATTATCAAGAGAAAAAAAAGGTACTTTTTAACCTAAAGTTTTATAGCTGAAATCACCATCGGGACTACACAAGCTGTCACACATTGAGTTGCCAGACCCGGCCCACTTTATCAATCAATACAGAGGCTTTCAACTCTGCTCTTGGAGCGGCATGGAGGAAAGCATCTATCTCCTGGGCTGTCCCAGCTGTCAAACGGGTTTAAACAAGACAGATTGGTTAGAAAAACATCCGCGGAGCTGTGTCAGTTCCTCCCATCTATCCAAATGTTAACTTCACACCGCAGTCATCCTCTAAATAGCCTTGCTAGTACCTTTTGTTGAGTAATGTAACTTCGTATTAACATGTTTTTTTTTTTAACATAAGTTAATGTATTTTATAATTACACAAACCCGTTGTAGTATTACAAATGGCTCCTGTTTTAAAGCACAGTCATTGAATCTGTGTGAGCTACTCCTGAAATAGCAGTAGCTACCTGTGCACACCCATGACGGCCTGAAAAACGAATTGCGGAAAAGTACGTCTTAAGTTATAAGTCATCTTTGTCCTTTCCGTTCCTTTCCTTTCCGTTCCTTTCCTCACGAGACATGGGAACACTCACAATGGGGGTTTGAGTCTGGAGTCGTCCAGCTTCACTTTATACCGAATCAGCACTCCTCTGTGTTCTCTGAGCCAAGTCTAGGCCCGAAAACCCCCGACCAAACTGGTTTAGGGGGAGAGGACGACGGTGTCTCATCGTCTCCATAAACAGAGAGGACATCGTCCCCGACCACAGTGGAAACCCCTCCATGAGAGTGAGGCGGACCTAGCCCTAGTCTACCCCCGACATCTATTGGCCAAACATAGCAACGTCGGAGACTGAAATTGTGTCATATTGTAGGTGAATGATTCA
The DNA here is from genome assembly GCA_017639675.1 of Aplochiton taeniatus. Classification (NCBI taxonomy): domain Eukaryota; kingdom Metazoa; phylum Chordata; class Actinopteri; order Galaxiiformes; family Galaxiidae; genus Aplochiton; species Aplochiton taeniatus. The sequence goes on along the minus strand of CM030185.1, from coordinate 14,551,058 downwards.
TGAATGGCCTGGTTGTACATTCTTGGAAGTGGCAAACTAAATGATTCCTCCTTTATCTGAACAGGTTGTATAACTGATATTTGATCTCTAAATTATTCATGATAAGAGTAATGATAATGATGAAAGAAAAAAAAATCTTATTTGCATAAGTAATCTATTAGGAAAATAAAGACTGAAAAACAGTGATTCATTTCTAAACCTAAAATGCAGAGAAATAAATAAAATAACAACATACATAATTCAATATATATTGAACTGTACTTTATTAAAATTATTATTTTGCAGCACTGATCATAGTTTGTGCAATCTACATATTTAAAGAGCCCCAGTTCAGCGGAATAAAATAGTGTCAGTGCCTGGTAATGAGGATTCCATTAGAAGCATTTTTCAAGGCTTCAATGAACTATTGGCAAGGGCATTACAGAGGAAAGCCCTGCGGTCTGTAGAGCAGCTTGTTGGCAGGACATGTGGAGAAGGCCGGCCTGTCTTTAATGCGAAAGAAAAAGGGGCAATGATTCATTAGGTAAGTGTTTTGGCTCCGAAGAAGCGATTTTACTTAGCAATTTTTCTGGGGAGTGAAGCTCTCTATGACAGCTGTCTCCCTCTCTCTTTCCTATGTCTGTTCTCTCTTTAGTTCCATCTTGTATTGGACAAAACTGTTTCGTCATTTTCAGGTAACACAAAAACTCAAGCTACCATAGAAGTGGGTTCAAACCGGACTCTGCCGCATAGGGACCCAAACATCGCCTATTGAGCCAAAGAAGAACACCAGACACTCCAGAGAGACATTCACAGTCTGTTCATGACTCGGACAGGGTTAACTAGTGTTGTTTTAAACCATATGCTACTGTATACAGTATATCTCTACACTGCAGGTTTTTGTTATGGCGCCATTTTCACTACAACAAGGTAATCAGACATGATAAACTACAATCATCTTCATCAATGACACATTGCAAGTCAGCAAGAGCTTAGCTCTGAACCTTATGAAAAAGCTCTATAGCAATAGATTGTCTCCAAAAATCGAAGACCAACATATATTTTCTCATAATTTGCTTACACTAAATTAAGCTCTCCAAATAACTGTCGTCTCACATGGAAATCATTGGATAGCCTATAATTATAACACACAAACCTTGTACATGTGGTTGAAGGTCGTTTGAAGAGAACAGCCCTGTCATTGTTTATTGCTCACAGTAAAATTGAATGTGGATTCATTTTGCATGTGAACTATATTTGAACTGGCTTCAAATTGACCAATCTACGACCAATATGGCCGATTTAATAGGCTGGCTTACGTTGTGATGTCAAGACCAACTATTTTTTAAGATTGTCCAACTCCCGTCTCGTTTACTGTGGTCTCTTTGAAGGGAACTGGAAACGTGGCAAATGGACTCTTTTCCGTTAGAAGGACTGTTGTTGCACTTAGGGATGTAAAAGCTCAAAAACTACACAGCCCAATTGTGTAGCCGTTAATCATAAACTAGTTGTTTTTATTGCCATATTCTAGCAATCTGATATCTCAATCAGAGCAGCTCATCGATAACGTTCAGAAATGGAGAAGAAAAATGAATAAGGCCTACATACAAGTATGATAGTGAGAGTAAAATTAAGCATCCAGGACTGTTACTTGAGCAGCTACTGTATGGCAATATAATAACATGAGCAGCAAAGGCAAGTGTGCAGCCATGTCAAACAGTATTTTCAGAGTATCAGTTTCCAGTTTCAGCTCTCAAATACCCTATAATGTCTTCTTTGAACCAACGGACAAAAGTCCAATGAAAAACATGGAAAATAGCTATTGAAAAAAAAAAAGTGCTGATGGAAAACCAAGAGGTGTTTGTAATGTCACCAAAATATCGACGTGGTGTAGTTGGACCACAGAACTTAGCCCCTTTCCTTCGGGTGCCATTAGAAATACTGCACTGGCAGGATCGGTATAGACACTTAACAACTTAGGCACTTGTGAAAGTGCCGGCCTCTGATTCAACCTCTTGGGCCAATATTCATCGTTTTTTTTTTTTTAAAGACTCAGCAAAAGTAAAAGGCCAGCGCACAGAGCACGGATTCATGAATACTTTATTTCTGTACAACCAATTGGGTTCATTATAGCCCATTTTCTCAAGCTACAGACAAGAGGGCACAAAAGCCATGCTGTGCTCTGGGGCTTTGAGAGTGTGTCAGTAGTACTGGGGCATGGACCTATACCAAACCAGCTTTTTACATACAACTGCAGTATTATTCATTTGACTGCTGTCCTTAAGTTGCCTGGCACATCTTAATGCGCCTTTGCCTATGCTCATCAGCGTTCTTTTCCATTGCTTCAATGACAATATACGTTGTAGTCTAAATGATTATCAGGATGGTTGTCCAGCACCAGATAGATTGGGCATTTCACATTTAAATCTGGTTTCGAGGCAAAGCTTGGGTGTGTGTTCAAATAACTCCAGCTGCTCTACTAATAAAACACCAATAATTGGGGTTTTCAGGCCTTTTCGTTTTGTGGTGAACACATTTCACTGCACGCGGCAATGAAGACATTTGTTTTTATTCCATTAGCACAATACTTGTTATAAATGGACTTCAGTTCAGCCCCAAATGAAATGCATACCCTTTAGTCAAATATAATGCAAAGAGCCTATATAAATCTTGATGGGGACAAACCGCTTTCAGGCTATCTTTAGGTTTAGCTAGGTTACAGTGGAGATGGTGTAAAGAAAATAAATGTAAACAAAAATTACTATACTATATCTGCCATATTATTACCTGTGCTGAAGAGAAACCTGCTCTTAATGCATATTTCAATCCTTTGTATGTCTAAATGCTCTCAAAACCATTTGGTAGTAAACTCTATAACCAGTTATCCTGCTGTTATTCCACAGAGCAATTAGATGACTATATTGCTCCTTTCGGAAGCATATTTCCAACACAGCGGGGACAAGAGCCAATATAACCTACATAATATATAATACAACCATTCAACAAAAAAATTCCATTGAGAGTGAGCAAGGAAAAATAGACTGTTAGGTAGTAAATTCACTTTGTGTTTCTCGCCAGGATTAAGCTCATTATAAAAATATATGTTTTAGTCTCCTCTATTACTACCACCTCTGTCATTCCAACTCAATTAGCCCAGATTCAATAACCTGGTACAAACGATGGTACAGCTTTAATAGCGTAGCAGGTGAGCTCGGATATGGGAGGTATTGTGCATTTTTTAACTGAAGCATGTTCTCCAGTGTCCAGAAGTGTGCCTGCCCTCTGTCTAGTCCCAGAGGTCAAATCTAAAATACCTCCACGTCTAAAAATAAACTTCATGGTCTATAGAAACACTGGAGAAAGTTTCATGCTTTAGTCATAAAATGCACAATTGGTTTGCCTATCTGCCCCACTGTCATTATTATCATTACTATACAATGCATCCGGAAAGTATTCATACCCCTTCACTTTTTCCACATTTTATTATGTTACAGCCTAATTCCAAAATGGATTAAATACAAAAATGTTCTCAACATTCTGCACACAATACCGCATAATGACAAAGTGAAAAAAGTTTTTTAGAATTTTTTGCAAATGTGATATTTAATTTTTTTATTTTGAATACATGTACATAAGTATTCACCCCCTTGGCTGTGACACTCAAAATTGAGCTCAGGCCAGACGGAAGCCACTCCTCAGAAAAAGGCACATGACAGCCCGCATGGAGTTTGCCAAAAGGCACCTAAAGGACTCTCAGACCATGAGATACAAAATTCTCTGGTCTGATGAAACCAAGATTGAACTGTTTGAACATCTTTGGAGAGATCTGAAAATGGCTGTGCACCGACGCTCCCCATCCAACAAGATGGAGCTTGAGGCGATCTGCAAAGAAGAATGGGAGAAACTGCCCCAAAATAGGTGTGCCAAGTGTGTAGCATCATACTCAAGAAGACTTGAGGCTGTAATTGCTGCCAAAGGTGCTTCAACAAAGTATTGAGTAAAGGTTGTGAATACTTATGTACATGTGATATTTTTTATTTAATCCATTTTGGAATTGCGCTGTGATATAATAAAATGTGAAGGGGTATGAATACTTTTTGGCTGCACTGTAATAGAGAGAAATGTATGAACTTTTTTTTATTTTACGTCTTGACAACTGTGGACCAGTCTGACAAATTTGTATTGTCAATTGTTCAGGCTGGCTATCATAATTTATAATGTGACCCAATTTAATAACAAAACACTAACAGTAGTAGTCTGTTTCAACAGGAAAGGCCACTCCACAGTTATGCACAGGTCAGCTAAATTCTGTCCAATTGATATCACACATTCTTATTAGTTCCTGCAAGATTCAAACAAACTCATTCAATTAGATTGTTTCACGTTTTGGGGGTAAAAACATGCTACCATCGGTTATACTTTGACCCCCTCTGGTGGTTCCTTGGTAGACATACGTCTGCACACAGATCAGCTATCACAAAGAAGGAAGCATACAGTCCCCTCCAAAAGTATTGGAACAGTAATGCCAATTCCTTTATTTTTGCTGTAGACTGAAAGCGTTTGGGTTTGACACCAAAAGATGAATATGAGACAAAAGATCAATATGTCAGCTTTTATTTCCAGGTATTTTCATCTGGATCTGATAAACAACTTAGAAGATATCATTATTTGTAAAGGAACACCACATTTTTTGTTGAGCAAAAGTATTGGAACATGTGACTAACAGGTGTGTTTTGTTGCCCAGGTGTGTCTTATGACATTTATTATTCAAACAATAAATAACACTGAATGTCTAGGCTCAGTTTCAGATTCTGGTTTTGCCTGTGCAGACTGCAGTTATAGTAATCAACATGAAAAGCAGAGAACTGTCTATGGGTGAAAAGAAAGCAATTGTGAAGCTAAGAGAAGATGGGAAATCAATCAGAGCCATTGCACAGACACTAGCCATAGCCAGTACAACAATTTGGAATATCCTCAGGAAGAAACAAACTACTGGTGTACTAAGTAACAGACATCGAACGGGACGACCAAGGAAAACAACAGCAGTTGACGACAGAAACATTGTCAGAGCTGTGAAGAAAGACCCTAAAACTACTGTTGGTGAGATCAACAACAACCTCCAGAGGGCAGGAGTGAAGGTTTCAGAATCCACTGTTTGCAGAAGACTTCATGGACAACAGTACAGAGGCTACACCAGAAGATGCAAGCCATTCATTAGCATAAAGAATAGGAAGGCCAGGCTGGATTTTGCCAAAAAGTACAGAGACGAGCCTCAAAAATTCTGGGAAAAAGTTTTATGGACTGATGAGACGAAGATTAACTTCTACCAGAGTGATGGAAAGGCTAAGGTTTGGAGAAAAAAAGGATCTGCTCATGACCCCCAAAACACAAGCTCATCTGTGAAACACGGTGGAGGTAATGTGATGGCTTGGGCTTCAATGGCTTCTTCTGGGACGGGCTCATTAATCTTCATTGATGATGTAACACATGATGGCGGCAGCAAAATGAATTCGGAAGTCTACAGAAACATTTTGTCTGCCAATTTAAAGAAGGATGCAATCAAACTGATTGGGAGATCCTTTGTCATGCAGCAAGATAATGACCCTAAACACACTGCAAAAGCAACAAAGGAGTTCATCAGGGGCAAGAAGTGGAAGGTCCTAGACTGGCCAAGTCAATCTCCAGACTTAAACCCTATAGAGCATTCTTTTTACCTTCTTAAAAGGAGACTGAAGGGAGAAACCCCCCAAAACAAGCAACAACTGAAAGAGGCTGCAGTGAAAGCCTGGAAAGGCATAACAAAAGCAGAATGCAAAAGTTTGGTGATGTCCATGGGTCGCAGGCTTGATGCAGTTATTGAAAGCAAAGGATTTGCAACAAAATATTGAGTCTTATTCACTTAAATCCATTTCAAGTCTATCTGTTCCAATACTTTTGCTCATCTAAAAATGTGGTCTTTCTTTTCAAATAATGATATCTTCTAAGTTGTTTATCAGATCCAGATGAAAATACCTGGAAATAAAAGCTGACATATTGATCTTTTGTCTCATATTCATCTTTTGGTGTCAAACCCAAACGCTTTCAGTCTACAGCAAAAATAAAGGAATTGGCATTACTGTTCCAATACTTTTGGAGGGGACTGTACATCACATCCCAGCACCAAATGTGCTGGCATGGTTGCATATAGTTGGAGTGCGAACAAGAATGATCTGCGCCAAACACGTCTATAAACAGTATTTACAGAGCTCTGTACTGTGGTGTGAACGGCCCAAAGCGTTAAGGTTAACGGAAATTAATTTAGCAAGCTTGTCTTGTGAGGTACTTTTTAATGCAATGTTACAAATTCAGGTCTTCAGATAGAACATTCCCCCTCCTGAACAACTTAAAATCACGATGTAATCTGTCAGTAAAGACATTCAAAACAAGATTGGAGCCAAATCAGCATCTTTATTTTACAAACAAACGCATTATTCTATTGACATTTCTTTGTATCATAAAAAAGCAATTTACAAGCTTAAGAACCAAAATAAAAGCAGCACAGAATGATTATGAGTAAAATATATAATTTGAATAAATATATCTTATTTCATGCTATAAAATAAAAATTCATAAATGGCAAGTTAATAGATACAATGTGTCAGCTCTAACTAGCTTCATTTACTTCATAGTCGTAGAAAAACAGTAGAGTTCTGAGGTTCACAGTTGGGTTGTGAGGTTGTGTGTGAGAGTGGACAAACGGGAGATAAACCAATTCGTGCCTTCATGGTACAAATGTACAGTCCTCCCCCATTCCCCAGGCTTCAGCCCTGTGCTTGTCATGTGCATGCAGAGAAGGAACGGGGAGATTTTTCTTCATACATATATATATATATATATATATATATATATATATATATATATATATATATATATATATATATATATATAAATAAAAGTAAATTTTATTTAAGTTGATTGAAAAAACAAAAGTGGTCTCATTGAAAACCCACTGGGTTAGAGTGCTTTGGGAACCAATGACTTAAGGACTTGTTTCCCCACCTGAAGAAAAGTGCACTTTTTTTTTTTTTTTCTTCTACCATGGCCACATGCTGTATGGACAAAGTGACGACTTCTAAAACACGTTATACCCCGAGTTCTAATCTTTCTTTTTAATAATCCATATCTACCTTCAGAAAAGGTCACTGAACATCACTTGCTATCTGACCCTAACCTCAACTAGGTCTAGTCTCAGTGTATGAGGGGGGGAAAAGGCGAGACATTTCAGTTTCCACCATGAAAGCAAGACCGGTTCTCCCGACAATGGCTAATACAGCCCCAAAATCCCTTTCTTTATTTGACACAGATGAAGGTATGACTTTGAAACGGTGCCATTGAGTCATTTCTGTTGGTGACAGAAACATATATTCTCAGTTGTCTTCGCTGTTGATAACAAGTTCAGAAAAACACTGACGGTCAGTTGTTGTTTTTGGGATTTGTTCTAAGAAGACCAGGCAGTAACACCAGTTCCATCTAAGGAATAGCTCAACTGATTAATACATTTCACAGAAGAAGAAAAAAAATATATAAATCCTGGTCCTACTTCAATTAAACAGCTCCCTGACATTCTGTTTATTTTAAAATGACAAGCACAGATTCAAATCAGGCTTAATGATACCAGTACACTGCCCTTATCAATAAGGTTATTGCTTTTGTATAACGTACACAGTGGAGAGAAAAATCGACAGAAAAGCTATATGGAAGACTTCAAAGATTTTCCTAAGTCTGTATCAGTGTTCGTAAACTACCTGAAGTGAGTAAGTTATTTTCTTTTATCAAAAAAGGTAATAGGACGAGCTGCTAATTTGAAAAGTAGTCCAACAGCATTGCCCTGTAAACACTGCCTTTTGATTAAATCGGGCCCATTAAGCCTCCCATGCTTCTCTTCAAGGTTTGGAACCAAAGTGTAGAATGTAAGTATATGCCAGGTTCAGGTCGCAGGTGGATATTGTGGTATTAGTAAACACAAATTAAACACAAATTAACCCTCCATTCCCCTATAATGTATATATTTTATATTTATATTGTTAAGATAAAAATCAATAAATATCCTGACCAGTCAAAAAAAAAAGCACCATTTGAGGAAAAAAAGGTCCCCATTAAAAAAACGAAAAAAGAAGTTAAGTAATTGAGACCATTATAGCGGAGTCCCTTATGGGTGACTGGAACGGTAAGTTCTTTACCCTTTAGAATAGCTATGATACATAATAGAGAGAGAGGCAATTACAAGTGCATGCCAGATGAGACAAATACATGAACTAATGTTGGATCACAAAAATATCTATTGGCGTTTCCAGACGTGATAACGCAGCTACAGTATTTTCAGGGAAAGCTCAGGCCTTATTCACTCCCTAAATTATCAATTGAGAAACGACTCTCTCACGAGCAGCTGTTCCCCTTGCCAGATGTTCTAAAAAGAGGGTCTCAGGAGAGGTGGGGAAAAAAAGGCCTAAAAAATGCTCAATCTTTTTAATTGGATATTTAGAGGGATCATTCGTTGGATTGTCCTCAGGGTTAAAAGCAAAAATGCAGTTAGACATGCAAAGAGACTTGAGATGTGACCTAGGGAGGGGAAACTTTGCAGCAATGATTCATTTGATTGTGATTAGACGCCTTCCAAACGTCCTATGATCTTATCATTGTTTTCACCCCATGACACACCCGTCGCATGGTACAAGTTGTACTTGGTAATAAAATAAAAGCTGATCAAAATGGAAAACGATCCAAAACATGATATAATTTTTCAATGACGCAAATCTCGATTTACAATTGAATGTCATTCTTCAACAAAGTGATATTTATTGTGGCAAGGCACTAGGTTTTGGGTGCCACTTAAAAAAATAAAAATAAAATCATTCTACCTTCTATATAGCTTGGACTCTTAAAAAGTACCATATATTGCACATGTTATGGCTTTGTTAACTAGGTATGCAGATTGCAGTGATCGGAGCATACAGAATCTCTTGGATGAGACAGTAGAATCGGGACACTACCAAAATTCAGGTGACCCATTTCTTCAGGTCGGTATCCAGATCAGTCTTTCTGTCAGTGCTCTTTTTAATCTCTCTGGAAATGTATTTGCTCCGCATGTTTCTTTCTCGAAAGTCTTTGGTTTGAACTCATGGCACAACACTATTTTGTTGTCTGTACCTCTAAATACTATCAAATAGTAGGTGAAAATATAGTTCAATTAAGGTAAGTATTCCACATTTTCTTTAGCGGAGAGATTTTCTAAGACTATCCAGAGACAAGACACCTTGATCAGGTCACCTCTGCTGTTAAAACCTCTACAGTATTTAACCATACGTAGCAAGAGCACAGACTACCAATTTAACATTGAAAGCGTTCAGAACAACTATGAATATTATGCGACTGACAATGGGTGGTGATAATAAAAGGGGAAAACAATACACTATAAACATTGATTTGAGAAAAAAGAAAAAAATATAGATACATATCATCGTTTTGAGTTAAAGTTGTAAACTTTAAGTGTCCATTCTGTTTGTTGAACCAAGAAAACTAGTGCCTCTTAGAGTGAGAAATCAATGGAAAATGAACGCCCGGTAAACTAACAATAGAGGGTTTTACAAACCAAAAGAACACCCTAAACCAAACAACAAAATAGCTAAGTGAAGCGGAAAAAAGAATGGTGGGAATCACAGTAAAATAATGAAACTGAATTGAAAAGAAAATCAAGGACAAGGAGACAAGGAATACAAAAATTACTTGAGTGGAAAATGGAGAGAATTCTTAAAAGGCATCAAACTTATGAATGGCATTTAAGAAAACATACCGTAGGACATAGTTAAAGTGCCACTCTGCCAGAAAGAAAAGAATAAGAAAAAAAATAAAAAATACAAGTGCTTTCAACTATAATACTAATAATACTAATATGAGATAAGATGAGAACGTACATCCCAATCCCTATATCAACAATTATTCTAGTATTGTTTGTGTTGGCAATTCAAAACGTTGGTGGTTAAATGTTATAAAAGCGATGTCTGTTGGTACTGGGGGCGTGGGTCCAATTGCAATGTCCTCAGTCACATACTTTGGAAGTAGGCTTCAATCAGAATGACACACTCCTTACTAATTCAATAAACACAGGTGGCCTTTTGTCTCTCATTTGAACAGAAGTATAAGGAACCTGTTTGTTCATGACCTTAGACTCAGAAATCACAGCAGATCACTGTACCTGTATTTATTTAACCATCATTCTGCTACCAAAATGCACAAATACTTTCGACTGATAGTTATTCACCCTTTACTCCTTCTGAGTTTTATACTGTTTACAATAACTGTCAAATTGCCAAGGAACAAAAAGATAACAGTCAGATCCTACTACTAATAAAGAAATACACAAATGAACGAATGAATGCATCATAATGGAAAACTAGAAAACAGAACTTATCTCTCAATAAAAATAAAGATGAAAAACTATAGCAAAATAGCTGAGGTTGCTTGCATTTTCTCAGGCTTTTGCTGCGATGATTAGGGGGACTCTGGCTCCAACAGACACACTGACAGGCTAAGCATTAGACTAGGCCTTTTCCAAGAACAAACGGTGGCACATAAAATAGTTTGGAATTCAACAGAAATATAGTGTTTCAGAGGGTAGCCGAGCCGGGACACCCTGAATGACTTCACTGTGTTTGAGGAGAGCCCAGCCATCACACGGATACAATTCAACAGCATCGACTGTATGACACACACACTGGTGGACTTAATGTGGTCTCAGGAGGTGATCATAGGACTGGTATCATGGACTTGGATTTAGCCGAGGGCAAGACAAAATATGGCGAATCACTCTTAAAATAAAAGGAGCTTGTTCACCAGATTTGATGCTGTATGCGCGTCCCTGAAACTGTTACAGAGCATTGAAAGACCACACCAAACAGACCTTGGTAAGACAGTGGAAAACAATACCTTGATATCGAAACCTTTGTTTTCATATTCAATGCTTTTCATTTGCTGTCACCCAACACAAAGAACTTTTTTTTTTTGGGAATTAACCTAACAAACTGCAGCACCTTGTTTGCCCAAGTTTAGTCCTGGCTGTGGACAAAAGCATTTCACCAGGTCAGCCATAAATTGTTACAATCAGCAAGGAACATTTCACTTAAGTGTCAAGGCTTTGTGTTTAGAGGATATTCTTGGTTTGGCAATGAAATACAAACACCCTGAAAACAAAATGGCTACTGCACGGAGAACGGAGGGAACGCTTGGATAGGTTCTTGGCGATGAGGTAGAACCTGGTGGATAGAATTCCATTGGAGTTAGAATACTGTCATTTTATGAGTAACGTAGTTGTGTTATGAGGTATTGAACGGATATGCCACATGAAGCTTTGCACTGGCAGAAAAATATTTCCTTGTGGGCGATTGACCTTTCTTTGGCCACATGTGCAAAAACAGACAGGTCAGGTAAAAAGGTGACATGACAAGCATCTTACCAGAGCTTTCACATTATCAATTATTGCAACATGCCTATATAACTCTGTAAATATGTTTTAAAAAAACTGGAAAGATAAAAAAAAAAGAAAAAGAAAAAAAAAATCTAAAGGGGCCTTGATTATTATGACCACTTCAATATAATTTTAAAATGCCAATCCCTTCCCTTTGAAAGAATCCTTTCTTTTAAAAAGCACCCTTTTCCTTACTGCATTCGAAATTGACTTTAACAAAACCGACAGGCAGAAAACCTGCATACACGGCAGATTCATAGCCAGAGGGAGACCTTTTTTTTTTAAGTAGAAGAGAAGCAAAAAAAATTCCTTTAGCGCTCAAAAAAATGTCTCAACTCTTCCACACAACTCAACCAGGTGGTCTAATAATCACACCTGGAAGCATCTGCTTCCTCCGGACTGCCCTTTGACCCCTCTTCCATGTCGTCGTCCGCCGCCGCCGCCGCCGCCGCCGCCTCCTCCTGGCCGTGCGCCTCGAACCCTGTCCCTTCGGGGCCGTCCTCGGACTCCCTCTGACCTGAGCTCCCTTCCGTCGGCTCGGGAGAGTCCACGTGACTGCTGCCCTCCGAGGCGCCCATGTGCTTCTTCCTCAGGTGCTGGTTGAGCGTGCCCTGGAAGGGGAAGCACTTGCCACAGATCTGGCAGTGGAAGGGCTTGTTGTCCGTGTGGCCGCGGATGTGGTACTCCAGCTGGTCCTTCCGGGTGTACTTCTTGCCGCAGAACTTGCACACGAAGGGCGTGATGCCCATGTGCAGGCGCATGTGGCGGTCCAGGCTGCCCTTCTGGTTGAACGACTTGCCGCAGTAGATGCAGACCAGGCGCTCGTTGTACGGGTACCACTGGCTGCGCAGGCTCCGCTCGCGCACGTCGTGCTCCAGGCCGCCGCCGCCGCCGCCCAGGGCCGCCTCGCCGCCATCCGAGCCCGGCCGCACGTCCGGCGCGATGGCCACCGGCCGCTTGGGCCGGGCCCGCCCGCCCCGGAAGCCGCTGAGCATGGAGCGGGACGGGCTGGAGCTGGCCAGGCTGACGAAGCACGGCGAGGCCAGGCCGGAGTAGGAGTAGCCCGTGGCCTGGATGACGGGGCCGTAGGAGCCCACGCTGACCGCCAGCACCTGCTCCCCGTCCACCAGCTCCGTGTGGTAGCCGTCGTCGCCCGCCGACGAGCTGTCCGAGTAGGTGGGCCGCTCCGTCTTCTCCACCTTCACGTGCACGTCCGTCACCATGCCGTCCTTGCCGATCAGCTCCACCTGCTCCGTCTCGCCCTCGGCGGGCGCCTCCAGCTCCGACACGCCGTCGCTGCTGCCGCGGTCCGACTGCGCCTCCTCCAGCTGCTGCTGCTGCTGCTGCTGAGCCTGCAGGAGGCGCACCCGGCCGAGGATGCCGCTCTTCCCCGCCGGCTCCGGGCGGGCCTCCGCGCTCTGCCGGGAGTAGTACGGGGGGGAGATCTGCGTGGGGTTGACGAAGAGGCCGCTGTCTTTGACGCCGTTGCGGCCGGCCCGGGGGCTCTCCTTCTCGGGGCTACAGTCCCCGCCGCCGCCGCCGCTGCCGCCGTTGGGGTGGCTGATCTTGGAGTGGATGCCCTCCAGGATCTGGGTGCACTTGTCGATGATGGTCTGCATCTGGAGGAAGCTGGCGGCCGTCAGGAAGCTGACCACGTCCTTGAGCTGCAGGGCCATGTGGCCCGTGTAGCAGAAGGCCAAGAGCTGCTCGAAGACTTGGGGGTTCTTGATGACGGAGATGGAGAGGCCGCTCATGGTGCCCAGGGACGAGTGGTCGCGGAAGTAGGGCGAGCTGGCGGCCAGCACGGCTTTGTGGGCGCGGAACGGCTGGCCCTGGACGTGGACCACGATGTCGCATAGCTTGCCCTGCAGCCGCAGATCGTTGAGCTGTTTGAGGACAGTGTTGCTGAACTCGGGCACGTCAAACTCGATGTAGGCACTGCCGTCGTCCATGACTCGGGTGTGTCTCTCCAGGTTGTCGACAGCCTGGAGGGAATTAACGAAAGGAGACACAAAAAGAGAACGTGAAACCAGAGGAACGAATAGCAAGGCTTGGAGCTGGGCTACGGCTGTGACAGAAGGGGCATACGCCTAGTCTAAAATGAACATTCTGTGTGAACGTATAGTCCAACAGGCTGGGGCTAGAGTATACAAATGAGTCAGGAAACATATGCCAGAAATAGATGCATGCCAACACCGAGTGCCCTCCCAGCCAACATAGCTCTTCAAATTCACACCGGCCTGAGAAAATAGTGTATGATTTCGAACTTGTCTTGTGCCAACTGCCACCTCATTCTTTGGCAGGACGAGCAACACTGGACATCCATTTGTTTTCTCTGAAAAACAGTCTTCTATTTTTGTTTAAAGGGGTGGGTGGGGGGGGATGAGAGTTGGAAAATGATGACATTCTAGACGTAACGGCAGTGCAACAGGACCGTCCATGAGATAGACTATACTATTCAGGTTTTCAATACGTCTCGTTTGGCTTCGGGCGATCTTTTTGACTCCAGCAATTCCCATATGGGAACAAGATAATGTAAACTTGGAATCATACCCAGCAGCTGGGCAATTTCACATGGAATGACCGTAGGGATAACAGCAGCCCCCGTCCAAGAGCGGAGATGGCGTGCCAGCGAACTGGCCACAGCACAGATCAGGATTCCGTAATGCTCTCACCAAAGCTCAGCGTTCGTAAGACAGGCTATAGCCACAACACAGCGAAACAAAAGCATTGAAACCAGTCATCTGCAGTGCAGCCCGATAGTTGCCAAACCCAAAACCGCAAAGCGACAACAACAACAACAAAAAACTTAAATGAACAAGCGGATGTTTTTGTTGGCGATTTTTTTTTAATCCTTATGGACAACAGCTGCCTTAAAGTCACAGTGGGTCTGTTCTGGAGGACGTTGCTCACCGACGCTACCTTCCGGGGGGAGTTCACTGCACCCTGAATTAGTGGAAGCACTATGTCAGTGTTTCTATAGGCTCCACTTGGCATCAGAAGCGGAAAATCGGGTTTTGCATACTAGGAGAAGAACCGTCAAAGATAAAACATGGCACGTGAATCTCAAACACCCATTGAACCAGCACAGCTTCACTGTTCTGTTTAAAAACAAATTATAAAAAAACAGAGTTTAATACTTCACCCCAGAGAGGCTGGCTTAAGCCCACATGCTCCAAGACATGATTAGACCTATCAGGGAAGGGCAACCAGGTTTCCTGTCTGGCGGCGAGATGATAGCCTAGGTGTAGGTTTTAGCATGTCGCAGCATTACATTCCCTATGTGAAGCGATGCCAGTAAATCTAGTAACGTCTCGGGCTCTGAAGTCTGAGCCTGGTCCCTATCCATCTAATGATCTAATCTGATCTAATGATAAATATACAAATAATAATAATAAATAAGGAAATTATTGACTTTATAGAGGATTGCTTTTGGTTGTGATTGGAAAGCAAAGGTAATGAAGAGGGGAAGACAGTTATGGAAATGGTTTGGCATGAAGTTTTGATTTCTAAATGATTAAGGGGTTGAACTACTAATGATAAAATCTCTCCATCATTACTAAAGTTATGTCTCTTTTCTCCTATGTTTTTCCACTAATACAACAGCAGAGCTATACACTTCAAGTGAATACTTGCGATTCATTTGGACATGTTTCTTCTCCCCTCTCTCCTCTCACCTCCCTCCCTCCTCTTGCCTGGCTGCCTCTCCCGGGCAATTCAGCAGGATCCTCTCGGCACATTGACTCTCTCCGTCAGCACTCTTGAGGACGTAAACACTTTCTCCGATTGCCATAGCTTGCCAAGACACCTGTCTCGCACAGTCCGTATGCTCGGAGACTGGGAAAAGTTGAGGTGGAAACGAAGCAAAGTGGCGAAAACGAAGCAAAGTTGCGAAAACGCAACGCGAAACTTGGGCAGGATGTGGGCATAATTTATACTCTCTTCATAAGCGGCCCTTAGAAAACTATCGGCATAGAAAGTAGCATGTTAAACATATCAGAGGCGTCTGCCAACCTCATGCATACTGGAGGGAGTGAAAGTTGGGTTGAAGGGCAGCCAAAAAACGCATGTTCAGTGGCAGGGACAAACCGATGGGGAGACGGTGGCCGGCATGACTCACATTGGCAGAATGGGAAAACACAACAAGACGCTCACTTTAGTTTGCAAAGAAATTCCACGGCTAGGTTTGAGTTTTCACCTTCTAACACCGTCTCAGGCTCTCTGTCTCTCTCTGTGTCTCATGTTATATCCTATCATCTTCTGTACATTCACCTTCTGTTCAGCTCAGGAAACACAGGTTTTTCTACTCCCTGTTATTAACATGCAAATAAGGACAAAGAGAAGGTGCAAGTTCATCTCCAGGTAGGTGGATCGGCCTGTAATATCCAACCTCGACCGCTTTCTCCCGCCGCTCAAAATAGACTGATCTGGCAGTGGCCGAGGGGGTAAAAAAGCACACTTCAAAGGCAGAGCTCACTGCCCATCGCACACTTTATCGAATAAAAACATTTAAATAAATAGATTTCTAACAAAAAGAGGTAGCGTCAGCAAAGCAAGCAGTGAAGGCTTTCATCAAAATCTGCCGCATTTTCACCTATTTTGAAAAACAGCTTATTGGGCAGGAGCTAACCCAGCCAAAACTGCTAAACAAACAGGGAACAGTGACGCAACATGAAACACCCACCAGAGAGTTGAAGGGAAAATGTGTGGAGAAATGTTCAGTCCTGGGGGGAGGGTAGCAGATAATATGGTACTTGTATTTTTTATAAAAAATGTTTTGTTTAAATTCATAAAAACAATTCTTAGGCCATGGCAATTGAGTTTTTACCTCGAAATGACACTGTCTATTCGTCTCCTCCAAACCGCAGATTTGACAACAACGGATGGTATTAGGATAGTCAATGTGTCCAAAGAGCACTACAGCACAATCAGGGGCTAAGTTCTAGCCTAATTAAAAAGAGCTGCTATCAAAAATAGCAAGGGAAATTAGGCTTTGCATATTTGCTGGGCATGGCCTAATAACTGCTGATAAAAATACTTCCCTAGTGTTTGAACCACGCTAGATAGGGAATAAAAAAAAAAAGCCTTCTCCTTGCATTGCTTGGCAGCCGAGCGGAATCTATAGCCAAGGCAAAAAAAAAGAGAACGAAATAATGCCTAGCAAATATACTGAAGTCCAACCTTCCTCTAAATCTTTGTCCAAGACTTCGCTCATCATAAGGATTTCCTATTAAAAACACCAACCTATATATAACACCTATATCCTCAACATCTTTGAAAGGAACAGGAAGATCTCTGCTGGATGCCACTAAGCCACTGACCCGATCTACACTCATATAAGCTTTCACCTTGTATTGCACAACATTGCATGTACGGGGATGCAATGAAGCCAATACAATTTTACAGCTAATCCTAAAGAGAACCATGACTATAAAAATTGCTGGGTTTGCCGGGCCCAAAGCCATAATGCCTACTCAAGCGAAAAAAGGCTTAATTGGTTTGGCTCCCTTCTGCTCGTTTCCAAATCTGACAGGCCTTGTGGTGAACATGACCCCGGTTTTGGAGGTCTCTGGCTTCAAACTGAAGTATACTAGCCAGGTACCCGGCTTGGCCCGCAACATGATGAGGCAAGGCAAAGGGTATAAGGCAAGGTCTCGGTCACTTGCTATCAAACCAAAAATCATTCTCATAGACTAGGTAGGCACTGCTGTCCTAGATATCTTCGTGTATTCAAGTTCACTTTATTTAGGCCGACCTCGGATCATATGAGAGTGACTGGTTCACTGATGTGACGTATCATGCCCCTGCACTTTGCGCGGATATTACGTGTACCTTGTTTACAACTTTACTGCCTCACCGCGTAGCCTATGCATGTTGTCAACGTTAGTCATCTATGGCAGAAAGCTCAAATAGCGCAAATAAAATATCAGGAAAATGACACACAACCTAGCAGCTCAAACACCTACGCTGGCATACTCTCCCGTGCCACATAATATTGCACCATATATTTTGTTTACAAAGAAGAACGGGACCGGTTACAGTGTATACAAAAGCTACAGCATTGAAGAAGAACTAAACATCGGCTAGCCCAACCAAACCACTGGATTTAGTTTGGATGACATCATTAGTTAGCTCACGCACTGACACATGACTTGTCGAACACATAATTGACCGACTACTCTGTGTAATGCTTAAAAAGTTCATGAATACTAAGTATGCGGCATATATGTCATTACAATTATAACATTTGAAAGAAAAGTCCTCTCTTTCTGAACACCAAAATATCCCAGCTCAGCACGGGACTAGATAGCTGGCTAGGTAAGGTTGGGCCGTGCAAGCCGTTGAAAGGCGCGACTGAAGCTTGCCGAGTTGCAAGACTGTGATCTCCTGTCTTGGTTGGAACAGAAAGCTAACGTTAGCTTGAAAGCGCTACATAGTCCCTTACATAAACACACCCAGTCTAAAAGCTAACAAGCTAACGTAAACTGGACGCATCTAGTTTTATGACAATCTGCAAGCTTAAAAGGGCGCGACACAGCTCCGCATTAGGACCAAAACAGTCGCTAAACAAAAAACATGAAAACCACAGGTAGTTTCCAAACATCTGACAATCCTAACGAATATAAATAGTTAGCTCACGATAGCTAGCCACATAGCCAAGATACATCGACAATGTTGATGGCTAGCCAACTATGCTAACAAGCTAAGGTTAGCTAGACTTCCGTTTGCAATCTTTTAGCCCTTCTGACAAGGAGAAAACGCATTTGTTAAAAAACATATGCTATATTTACGTGTCCAGAACATAAGTCGAAGCCAGTCGATCGCACCTTTCCTCGATCAAACGCTGTCCATTCTCTCCAGTAGTTCGCTTTCACTCCTGCCTGGCCTCCCCCCCCACTCCAGATGTGTCAGACAGTTGCGCTGCAGTTTTTTTCAACAGGAAGTGTAGGGGTTATCTGCATGCTTGAATCCTCTGCTTCAGTGCTTAGCAAAAAAAGTATGTCAGCACTGACTATGACGTTTATTTGATATGTTAGCTTTAGAAAATGTTGCATTGTTATGACATGATATGGAAGCATTGCAAACTTCTTATTGGTTTTCATGTTTATTTGCTTTTGCTGAAACAATATAACATTTTTTATTAAGCAGTTCTATTCTTGTTTGTCAGCCAGGTTACACGAACCTCTCTTCAAATAGCCGTTAGTTTTCTGCTTTTAGGAAGGAATAATAATGGAAGTTATTTGCCTAACAATATTGCTCACCATTACAGATCATGCCAGAGTGGGAGTCTTGATTACTCCTCTTACTCTTAGCAAATAATATTTGTTATTTTGTTGCCATAATTTACCTGTATGATAAATATCTATCATCCACTTTTGCGATGGTTAAATAGTTTCAGTCATATGGATAAGTAGTTCTTTAGTTTCCCCACAGAGGGGCGTCAAAGACTAGCTAACAAAGGTTGCCTACCTGTCCATCATAGGGTATCATTCAAAGGACTAGAGCAATTATTATTCTATCGAGATAAACACTATTACAGACTACAAAGCAGCCTGTTATTTACTCTATTAACTATTAACTAATAGTCGAATGTAATAACCAATTGGATTTACCAGTGTTCACTTTAGCAGTCTTTCTACTTGAAGACTTCTTTTGAAAATGTTTTATGGAAGCAAACAAACGGGTGTTTGGTTGCCTAAATACTAGAACTTAGATGTTCGGTTAAATTCGTTATGAACAGGTAATTCACATATATACATTTACAAATGTACACATTTATAAATGTATTTCTCCATTTGATTAATGTATGAAACATATTATTATGCACCATCCAGAAACCAACCAGAAGCTACAGGGTTATTGTTTCTCGGTGGTGGACCAATGTGTACAAAGAAGAGATCTTGCAAATTTGGTATGCATATGGAGCCTTATGTAAAATAAATCTCTAATAGGTATCTCAAAGCAAAGTCAACACTCTGTACACCAACCAGTATGGTTTCTATTTCAACCGTTTCTATTTTACAAAACAATGGGATATATATGGATATATTTTAGGCATGGTTGACTAACCAATTATTGACTTGGACCATCATATTTGTAAGTAGTTCCTCTTAGGGACACCCCTCTCCACATTTCTAATAAATCAAGCTGTTGAGTTATTTATATTTAACCCCGCTACCACCTCAATCTGAACTTTTACCCAACCTTGAGATAAAAAAAAGGCTATGGTCTGGGTCCACTTTGAAGACAGTGTCCGTAAGAGGAGAAGGGCTGAATGTGTTTCTTATATATTGAGTGTGAGTGACAACTTGGCAGCTCCGGTGAATATCTGCCCTAATCTTGGTGCAGGTGGTTGATCGACATGAAGAAACAGATTCGCCATGTCATTGCACGTGCTCCTTGTTAAACAAGTCTCCATTGTCAACAGTGATTTGCTTCTTCTCTTTTTTCTCTCCCTAAAAGATTGACACACAACTGAAGGTGGAGCCAAAGTATGGTGATTAGAGATAGCTTGGCTGACCTGCAGGAGATCACGGTGTAGATAGCATTTCAAACGGCCCCTAAATCAAAGGGTTTCCTGTTATAGTAGTAATCTTTCCTGAAATGGAGCTTTGTTGGTTGCCATGCCATTTACTTGACCGGGAGTCATTGGGTGGTAAACTAATGGACTGGTCTGGAGAGGAGTGACAGGGTCTGGGTTCTTATGGGGCTGCAGGTGTGGCGACCCTGAGCTCTGATGTACCCCCCTTACTGGGTTTTTTCTCTTAATCCTGGATGACTTAACAAATTCCCCTAGCCTTTTTCCTCGGATAAGATTTTCCAGAGATATGTTAAAAGTTCCAGGTAATATCAGGTTTCTTTTTAGAAGGGATAAGGACCTCTAGACTGTTTCATTGTTGTAGGTTTGAGAATATGTTTAATATACTGTTTAATATGTACAATATTAAACTATTGATTTACTTTTATTTATCGGGTTATTAAACTCAAATGATATAGTACAAACCCGAACCTCAGTGCAATGCCTCTCAATATTACACCATGTCCAATGTGCTCTCTCACCAGGGCTCCTGTAGAATTCCATTTCCCCCCCAAAATATGACATTCCTATTTGCCTTTTGTGACTTCTAAACGTGTAACCCGTTGCCATGAGTAAGACAACATTCATGATAAAAGGCACCTAAAGAAGGTACAACCCGAAGAAGACTTTGTTACTCCGTGTGCACCGGCGGTCCAAAAATACCTCGGCCGTCAAGGCCCCGGTAAAACAATGACCCCCCAGTCCTCCTGTCCAGAGAAAGGCTTACTGATGGAGAACATATTTTCCAATAGCAGGTGTTTGAGTCTGTCAGTGCCTGGTCCTCACCATGGCTGTCAATGAAAGGACCGGCTTGTGCAGGTGCGCGAGCAGCTCTCTGGACCTCTCAGGTTACTCCTTGAAGGAGTGCAGGGGCTTCTGGGGGAAGATAGGTAATGGGAAATGTTTGTGTGGCTTGAGAGTGTATAAGGTAGTGGCTTTCTTCATTTTTACAGGAACTTGCTGCAGTTCTCGTCTGAAAGGTGATGCACGTGATGGTTTCCCTCCTCAAATGGGGTGTTCTCTTGTCACAGAATTATTGTTGGTACCATCAACATGTATTTGAGAACATATCCACAAAGGTTTCCTTTATATATTTCAGAATTTTGGAACTGTAAATACACGGTTTTAACACAGGCTTTCTTGTGGATTGACAAAAAAAGAATAATAATCTGCTTTCTATAAAGCAATCTAATCTCCCTACTTACATTAGACATTTATGTGGCCAGAGGAAGGAAAATAGTTTTGCATATCTTGATTTTTTGGGGGGAATAAACGGCAATTCAAGCTACCTGAACTAAGCACAACTCAATTCAGGAGACCAAGCGCATTGAACGCAGGCCTTAATCATACTCTCAGATGTATAATTTCGTATTTTAACCAAAAGAAATGAAGCCAATTTTGGGGGGGACTAATGGACCCTGCTTTGCAAAGGGAACAGGACAGAGAGGCTTGTTGAGGTGAGTGACACCTGGCACAGTATGAAAAGCAGTAGAGGTGTGCTACCCTGTGCTTAGCTCAAATGAAAGCCCTGCTTAGTCAAGCAGATATCACAATGAAGAGTGGTTGGAAGCTTCAACTGGTCCTTTGTTATTGATAAGTCTGTCATCCCCTACTGATATTGGGCCAGTAATGGCAGCAGATGATAAGGCTGTCTGGGCTATTAAAGCCGCACTCAGCTATTCTAACCATAAATAAGGGTCGGAGGGTTTCCTTAACACAAACAGCCCAGGGTTGGAAAGAAAATTGTTGACTTCTTGTAATAAGAAAAACATAGTTTAATGCAAAACTTTGTTGAATGCCTTGACATCATAACTTTTTTAATACAATTCTACACTGAACATACTGTACAAGTACCCAGGTGGGGTTTTAACTCAAGTTTCTTATCCTTCAACTCTGTGGAGGGCCCAAGAAAGAGAAATAGCAAGATAGAGGAGGAGAGAGAGAGAAAAGAGAGAGAGAGAGAGAGAGAGAGAGAGAGAGAGAGAGAGAGAGAGAGAGAGAGAGAGAGAGAGAGAGAGAGAGAGAGAGAGAGAGAGAGAGAGACCAACAAAGGCATCCTTTATGAAGGTGACTCCTTAAACACCGTTCACCTGACCTGAAAGGCTCAACTGTTACATTTTTCAGTCAGGCCAAAGAAGCAGGGACGAGATACATGTCAAAGGTCGCACTGTGCCGCTGGCTGAAATGAAGGGGTCCTGAGTGACTAGGCTGCCGAAAGAAGCCTGTGACAAAGTTACAGAAAATTGCCTGTTTTGTCAACATTTCATCAGCAGATTTACAGAAAGCTGACCCCCGGTCTTTCTCTCCCCTTTCTTTGACGAGACCCGAGGGAATGAAGCGGTCAGAATTGACTGACAACAAATCTCCCCTTCATTCCTCGGCCGCTTTCTCTCTCCCTCACAAGAAGCGATATTCAATATGATCTCTTTTTAATGATCCTTAAGTGGCTGAAATTACATCTCTCAAAACATATACTTTTAGGTTTGCATGACCAACCCAGGCTTTGTTAGCGAGCATGCCCAAATATCTGGCTGGTAACTATGATTATTAATGCTTCGTGTGGTTAAATGTTGTGTTCCAACAAAATATTGAAATTCGTAGACAACAAAGGTAGGACTGTGTGCTGGCGTAGAGAAGATGGTCTGAAACCTGGAACACATAATAAGTATTGACTGTGCTGCTTATGACACGAAAAGCATGACACTGAAATACATATAGCGATGTTCATTTTTATTATTCTTGAACTTAGCTCACACCCGTATATTGTGTATATTGTGAACACCTGATTCAAAAATAGATAACCTGAAAATATGGCATATTATTTGTTTCGCGCTATGATATTGGGTTACAAATATTATGCAGCACAGCCCAGTCTCGCATCGTCTGTCCAGATCTTTAGCCCTGACCACAACTCTGTTTGTCCTCTCTCGGCCTCTGGTATTCTCTCGTAACAAAGGCCAAGAGGATTCCTGGGCTTGTTGACTTAGCCCCCAGCAGCCAGAGGCAAAGCATCTTTCATTAAAAGTCTAAGGAATCAGGAATAAGATACTGGGCCTGGTGATAAGATCTGGGAAGGCCGTAACATGGAATTATGGAAGAAAGAAAATTGCCATTTTTGTAAATAAGCCACCTGTGATCTCAATGAATGCAGGGTTTCAGGGTTGCCGGCTTGGTCCACGGTGTAGACCTAGAACGAAAAGAAGGACAACCATTTACATTTCAACAATATGCAATTGGTTACCCAATCTCTATAGCAAAAATATGATGTATTTCTATGATCTTGCTGCCCTTGCCCAAATGGCAATGTATACATGTTTACAGTGCCTATGACATGACATACAAATGAAGATTTTTTTTTTTTACCCCGAACTAACTTTCAAAGCAGTCGTTTCCTATCTGGTCCATCTTGTTCTATGGTCCCTGGCCCGGGAGTGGGAGAAGATGCAGAGAACCTAATATATGTTTCCATAAGAAGAGATTTACTGGTCTTGAAGCCGGGGGCGTTGTCGGAAGTGATATTGGGGGGGTGGGGGGGGGGGGGGGGGGTGGGGGGGGGGGGGGGGTGGGGGGTCGGCTGGAGCACAGAGAGGACCAGACAGTCTTGTTATGACCCCCGTGCTCACAAGGCCATAATGGCCCCCAGTGGAGGGTATCTTTCAAGGCTGCTCAATTAGTGGTGTATCACCCACCAGGTGTGGGGGTGAATTTACGACACACTTATGGTAGAGTCTTGTCTTCTCTTTGTTATCGATTTGTCAGCACATACTTAGGGAAACTATCCACAATTGTTGCAATATAAGCATGTAGTCAAAACAAGAGGGCTTGATAAAATGGGCAATAGGTCAGTACCACAAAAAAAGGATACAAAATAAGATTCTATAGCACTCACTCTCTGCTGTTTAAAAAAGAGCTAATGAAAGCTTCAAGGGAGGTTTGCCCCTCACCCGGTCAAGAGAGAGAGAGAGAGAGAGAGAGAGAGAGAGAGAGAGAGAGAGAGAGAGAGAGAGAGAGAGAGAGAGAGAGAGAGAGAGAGAGAGAGGAGAGAGAGAGGAGAGAGAGAGGAGAGAGAGAGAGAGAGAGAGAGAGAGAGAGAGACAGTCAGGTGCGGTAGAGTTATGTCACAGTCTGGCATTCAGAGATAGCTTCCAGCACGTACGCCTCACCCTGTGTTCGGAATCATCAAAAGAGCCTGCCAAAGCGCACAGGTGTTCAGCTGCCAACTAAGAAACCCTGTAGTGGGGAGAACCAAACATGAATTCCAGTTCCTATCCATCTCCCCACACACAGTGAGAATGAATACATTTTGTCATGGTGGCTTGCTTAACCCTGAGACATTGTAGTTTCTTGTGGTTGGAGTCTGATCGAAGATTGAAATCTTGGCGAAGAACAGACCCGTGGAACCACTCGCACCTTACATCGCAAGATGAATGTCTTTGGACAGCCATGCCATAGTTATACGCTCGTTTCTACAAAAATAACCGGGACAAATTCTCGATTTCCGTTTTCACAATGATGTCCATGCTTGGGTGTTGTTTCATTACCTACCCGCTCGTGTGAACAACTCTTAGGTCCCGAGGCCCAGTTTTTCCTCATGCATCATCAGTGAGGTAGTTGAGTGGCTCATGTATGATAAACTTCCACCTGTGGAACAGTTTCGCATTGGTAGTCAATGTCCCCAAGGCTGTGGGAGGAGAAGAGGCCAGAAAGCAGAGGCTCAGAGGAAGCGGGAGAGGGGTGTTACTGGGCTAGACCTGATGTGTTTTGTGTCTTCCCTGGCTATTTTCTTCACCACCTCTTTAAAATTTTAAAGCATTTGGCACCGGGCCTGTAGCAGGTTCTCTGGAGGAAGCAGAAAAGCAATGAGGGTCAATGGGGGCTATAAATTTATCCACACTGGAATCTGCCACATAGGTAGGCTGCACAGACACATCTGCTACGGTTGAACAAGAAGCATTGCTGTCCATGAAAAATAGCAAGCTAGCATTACAATATTGTGGTTATGTAGATGATAGGGAACTGCTTTATTTTTCGTTAATTTGTTTATTATTTGGCAGAATATGATATTTGTAATTTTAATTCCCTAATATAGGAAGCTGTATGAGTTAATAGTAGTAATAGTGGTTTACTGTGGTCATTATTTTCAATTTCGCGAAATGAATGAAAAGATATCAATAAGGCATCCAAATAAAGAAAAAACGAAGAAACGAACAAAAAAAAAAACAATGTTGACCGAAAAGGTGAAGCCTATAGGTAATTATACCTACCCTTTTTACACCAAAACATTGTAATATCAGTATGAGTTACGTAACGTAACAACAGCACTTTGGCAAAAAAAATAACATTTCCAGCTGATAAAATTTACAAGGAAAGGTGCAACTTTTATCTTAAAAATGTCAAATTAACACATTATGTTAGAGTTGTGGAGCCAATGTTCAACGGTAGAAATATACCTATTTCTCAACCAAATGACAACAGGGAGTACTTTTAAACTGCTTTTGACCCTTGAAGCAAAGTGGGCAACATGCTCCAAATACCCCATAACTCTTCCTTGTGCAGGCTGGAGTTAGGACCTGAGGGGGTGGGGGGGTGGGGTGGTTGAAGGGATGGCAGCCATGTTTTCTCACTTCATTCCAGAACAATGCAATAAGTGATACGACTATGGCCGTAACCTTTAGGACTGAGGCTGACATTCACGGACAAGCTTTTTTTTCACTCTCTCACTCTCAATCAAACTCCTCTGCACCCCCCCCCTCCCCTTTTCGATCATGACTCAAGATTACAACGTACAGATGTGAAGGTAGCGTAGGCTGCGTTTTTTTAATTGAATACATACTCAAAGCTTCCTAAAGGAAATTTTGGGGTTGAAGCGTAACAGGTGTTTGGGCCTTTGCACCATAGCAAAGCCCTTGTGTGCTCATGTTTGAGTTTTCTTAATTGTGATTTGCACTTATGTATTTTGACACCAGAAGAGGGCCTCGTTGCTCACGTTCATAGGCAGCACCTTCAATCACATAGCTAATAACATTTAAATCTTAATATTTAGATCAATTGGAAAAAGAAACATTACGAAATGCATTTTCTTTTTTCATGTGGTCAACTTGGTGGAACAAACACTTGGGCTAAAAGTCAAATAGCCTTTTTGATTTCCTTAGCTCATCGTCAACTCTTGACAGTAAACTCAAAGTGGTAATGAAGTGCATGTCCGTCCTTGGCGAGACAGATCATTTCCGGTGGCCTCGAGAGGGTAAAAGTTCAAAACAATGTTTAGAAGTTGAGAGAGGGATTACGACGGTAATTCAGTTAGACAACGGATGCCGCCCGCTGGGCCCACAGGCCAGGGTTGGGGATCTTCACTTGGCTGGACCAGACGGACGAGGTAGACGCAGGGTACGCAGCTGGTTTCCTGCTGGGGTTAGTCAGACAGGCACTGGCTGCCGCAGCAGACGTGCGCTGTGTCTGGACGAACAGACTTCAGTGGCTGCTGCCTGCCTTCCCTAAATATAAGACCCTTCAAGGTCGCCGGAGAGAAACATAGCTCAAAGGTTATTAACCATAGACGGTGTGAAAACACATCATTTGACTTGGTTTTGAATACAATAAATCAATACAGCACACTCGAGCTAATAATCATCAATTGAAAACCAATTATATTTTCAAATTGTATCTTAATGTCATTTTTATTGTCCCTTTTATCAGTTAACGGCAATGCAAATGCAATATGGTTCTGAGAGATAGTTGTACCACCACAAAGTCAGTTTTCCTTGAGAAAGAGATTATGATGACTATATAACTCTCCTCTCAATTATTGAAAGATGTCCGCCGGGACTGGAGACGCAATCAATAAGAGCAATAGTCTGGAATCGATGCCTATAGATTCACAAAGCGGGCGTAGGCGCGATCTAAGCCGGGTGATAATTCCACTATTGGCAGCTGACACTTTCTGACAACAAAGACCTTTTTAATAATTGAACATCCTCGGTTTGTTTGTCTTCTCCCAATCCATACTCGACTAATCCTGTTCTTCTCCGCTGTCTCTCTGGGTCCTTCTCTCTCCTTCTCGAGTCTTCAAAAAACCAACAAACCAACGAAACAACCAACCGAACTTAACGCCGTCGTAGCTGCGTTTGTCGGGTGGCGTTGGGATGGGTTGGGCCGCTCGTGGTCGATGCCCGGCCGGTGGCGCGGCCCTGCGGGGACGAGGCGAGGTGGAGAGAGGGCTGGAGCTGTCATCCTGCCTTTCAGATGAAGTGGAGGATTAGGCTGGAGGTGAAAGCACGCTGAGGATGGCGATGACAGCAGATAGGACCGGCCGATAGGGGAAACACTCCTGGAATCTGGAATGCAGAGAGAGAGAGAGTGGGTGGAAGAAATGAGAGGAGAGAGAGAGAAAAGAAATAGAGAGATTCATACTTGACTTTTCAAAGCAGATATGTCGACAAACAATATTTTGGCCAACACATGTTGCCTCCAGTGATTAAGAAAGGCCAACCCATCCATGTTCCTTGTGACTGTAACCTTGTCTCTATATGATCTAAGGCGCAAGAGAGGTAGCTGTATGCTGTTCTAGTGTGTCTGGAAATGTAGACCTTTCAGTCAGGTGTTTGTGTGTGTGTGTGTGTTTCTGTGTGTGTATGTGTGTGTGTGTGTGTGTGTGTGTGTGTGTGTGTGTGTGTGTGTGTGTGTATTTGTGTCGGTGTCTACAAAGAGGTGGAGGAGATATCTCTCTTTATCGTTCCCCATTGCTGTCTTTCCTTGGTGGTCCTGCCGCATCCACCTCCAGTTATTACCGTCTATCATATACACAGACACACACACACACACACACACACACGCACACACACACACACACACACACGCGCGCACACACGCGCGCGCGCATGCGCGCACACACACACAGCCACGGCCAGAGCTGTGGGCTGGGCTCAGCTCAGGTATCTCCTCTTTGTCCTGCTCCATAATAGAGCCTTTTGTCTGCTGTTTTCTGCAGGTCATTGTGAGGAGCGCTTCTTAGTGTCAGCTTTAATTCCCACTGTAATCCAAGCCACCATGCCCCCCCTCGGTCCCGCCAGGCCAGGCCGCACTGCATGCCGAGCGCTTTTATCGAAAAATGCACCAGGCCTTAGGAGGCTGCTACGCTCGGTAACTGCACCCAGGGGAGGACTTGTTTAGGGAAGAAAAAAAAACGGAGTTGGTTTAAATATTTAAAGCCAGTTTTCACTGTCGCTGGTCAGACATTGTTCAGAGAGTGGGAGGGGCGGGGGGGGGGGGGGTTGGATGATCCTCTGGAAAAGTCCCCCTTCGGAAAGTCTAATGATTAACCACGGAAGAGCGGCTCGGAGATCAACAAGGCACTACTGACCGACGATTGGCCGAGGGAGACGGCCAATCGCACGCATTCTTGACCCACCCCAGACCGTTGACGGATTCTCTTTGTGTCGCTTTTCGGGGGGGAAAGTTTCGTTTCCAAGCTCAAGAGGCTACTCTGACCCCGACGGAACACGGACATCCCGTGGTGGCATAGAAAGGATAGGAAAGGACAGGTTGCACGGGACCTGGCCTGCTTGACGCGTGGCCAGGTCCAGGCCCCGGGCCCTCTGTCCACACATGAAGAAACTACGGGGGAAAATAAAGACGGAAGGGAAGGGGAGGGACGTTAAAACAGCAAACACCATGACCCCATCTAGGGGGGGACACACACACACACACACACACACACACTCAGAAGGGACCCCAGCTCGGACGGCCGTCTTCCCCTTGAAAGGACAGGCAGCCGGAGGCCGCGGACCCTCCCCCGCCTCTCGCTGTGCGGCCGACGGAAACGAAAGCGACGTCTGACGCCCGGAGGCCGGAGGCCTCGACTTTTGCGGGACGCGTCGCTCTCAGGGTGCCGGGGATGACGTCGAGCGCCAGCCAGCGTGTCCTTGTCACTTCAGCTCCCCCCCCCCCCCCCCCCGTGTTAAGCCGCGGGGGGGACAGAGCGGGACGAAGCGTGTCCCGCCCATCCCCGTCGTCCCTGCACGAAACGGCAAAACAAAGATGGCCGCGTCGGACGGGCTCCCCGAGCCAAACACAGAGGTTCCCCGATTTCCCAGTCAGAAACATTACGAGCAGTCGAAACAGGCCGGTGGAGGGGAGGGCGGTGGGGGTCTGTCTCCGCCCAGATCCCCCAGCCTCGGCTCACGTTCTCTGGGTGAAAACCGTGGCCCTGCCTGCCCGTTCCTTGGGGGGCTAGCTGGACAGCACGGCTCTCTGGTCTCAGGTCCCCACAGTTCACTGGGCTCTTTCAAGTTAACACACACACACACACACACACACACGCACGCACGCACGCACACTATCAGGGTCACTCAGGCCTTCCAGGAGCCTCTCATCTGAGAGACATGCAGGGCTGCATGCTTGCACACACACAAATACCTCAGCTCTACATGTGCACACACTCACATACACACACTCACAAACACACACACTCTCATGCACCTTCCAGGAGTCCACTTCATCTCAGCCATTTGTTTTATTTCCGTAATTATGATATGCCACAAATTGGGCCACTTTTTTTTGCTGCACTGGCGGCAGACTGGGGGGTCATCGTCTGAGGAAAATTCCGGAGGAATCCAGAGAGAAGAAGATGATGGATTCGGACATTATGTGATCACGAGATGGAGGTCTCGTAGAGTGGATGGGTTTTCTGGACACGGTACACTCCACTACCCACAGAGATCAAAGTGACCCCGTCCCCCCTGCCCCCCTCTACCTCGCTGCCTACCGCAGCGTATCCCCAGCCTGGACACATCTTACAAAGTTCCCACAGTGTGCAACCCTCTCACCCCCCACCCTATCCGACGCGACCGGGCACTGATAGCGGATCAAGAAACAGCCTCCCCCCCACACACACACATACACCCCCCCCCACCCCCCCCGCCACCACCACCTTCTGGAGAGACAGAACCTGGTCTGACACAGACACCCAGACGGGCAGATCCGACCCAGGCTACTGGGTGGCACGGGCGAGGGTGGGGGGTGGCTGCACGGCCAACGCATGATCATCCGTGATGATAGCTCGCATGCAGCATGACAGGCCCAAGCAGGTTGCGGGCAACGAGCACAGCTCTCCCTTGTGTCGGCGTCTGGCTCAAAGAACGCAGCTGTCTGACCAAGATGATGGTGGGTGATCATAACGGAAGGTCTTTCAGCGACGTTGCGGGAGGTAGCCCAGTAATGGTCTGTCTTTGACAGTTAAAGGGACATAACCATTCCGACACAGAGCTAACTGCTGCCTGGGTATAACTACTCGACAGCCGAACCTTTTGAGAGCCTTTCGAAATGCACGACAGTGCACGTTTTCTGATTCATAGATTTCAAGGGATATTCGATTGCCATCCGCTTATCCCTCGACGCATCAATGAAAGGGAACTGTTTTCAAAGTCCCTGCTGTTGAAACCGCTCTCTCTAGCGGTTCCATAGTTTTGCTGAACCAGCAGGGCACGAGATTTTGTCAAAGATGTTTGTTATGCTCGCAAAAATACCACACCACATCCATGTATGGACTACATACACTAGTCCGCATTGTGAAATGTAATAACATAATACTGTATATTCTCACACATGATGGTAACACAGAAGTGTACAGACAATACTCTTCTGACACGTTGTCCCTATATCTCTATATATATCCCTATATATGTACACAGATGCACATGGTGAGAAGTCTTTTTATTATGTAGTCATTTAACATTGGTAAAGATATTTATTTAAAAGTACATTATGGTAACATTTGACGGGACAGACCATACTGTTTTTGAACATGTAGGCCTGAAGTTCAAACATGCGCGCACACACACACACACACACACACACACACACACACACACACACACACACACACACACACACACACACACACACACACAAACACACACACACACACAGAAACACCGTGAGTTTCCTGTCTTTGCCGCCGGCATTTTCCTCAGCCCCTCCACTCGCAGGGCTCCTTCTGAGGATCAAGGCAGCCGGGTGCAGTGAAAAAAAGTACACCGACCTTGACCCCGAGGTGAACTCCGTCTCCCCCCCCCCGCTCTTTGGAAGCCGATACACATAATATTCAAGCATCGCTGTGACACCGTGTTTATCTTACTGTATAATCTGTGACAGCTTTGTGAATTAGTACTGACACACGGCTGAGAGGCAAACCGGAGGATGAACGAGGGGTCCGTCCTTAATGAGACGGGCTGCTCTGAGCGGCAAGCAGAGACAGCGAGAGCCATTGAGGTTCAAAGAAATGTCAGTCATCAACCAATAACACTAAGACCCCCCCCCCCACCCCACCCCCTTCCAAACTTCCAACCCCCTGCCGGTTGGGTTTACAGAGTCGGCGTTCGAAGACTCCCACCACGTCGCACCCTGCCAACCTGCCTAGCCCCAGGGGGCTCCTCCTCCGCTGCGACTCCGGAATTTAGGCCGGGGATTCACCGAGGCCTACAACTGGGCTGGGGGGTTTTCTCCTCCTCCTCTGGATGCCTCTCTGATTACCTAACCTGACAGCCATCCTGGTGAGTTCTGTTTGGCACCAGAGCCACTCTTTTTTATTTTTGATGTGTTTTGATTATGTTTTTGCTTGACTGGTTGAAAGGTCATGTGTCTGACACTGACAGAACGTCTGTTGAGCAAACCGCCAAAGAAAGTGTGAATTCCAATGACTGGAACCCATTGCCTCTGGGTTGGGAAAAATCAATAATACATGTTTGTCTATTAAGTAGGATCATTAGATTTTCTCTGCAGGTAGAAAAAAAAAGTGTGAGTTAAAGATGTTTCTAAAAGAAAATGTATTATATAAACATATTTTATGTGGCATAGAAATATGAAGTTGATGCTTAATAATCGCAGAAAACGATTGCTGCCAAATACAGGCCTTTGGTTGGGAGTTGTGGTGTGAATTCCAGTGTGCAGTTCAGCAGCTACTTTCCAGGGGGCACCATTGAGCTACAGCTCACTTATTCAAATTTCCACACCACATTAGTGCATGCAGATGATACTACAAATAATCAAACCATTATTGAAGGCCTAGTGACATTTATCACAAACCGTGACATGTTACTTATATGTTACACCTATGTTGACAGCTTCATCATAAGCCTCTACATATTTTTAAATATGAGTCTATATTACACGAGCACTTATCTGAACTGTAAACATGCATTTAGGTTTCATTTAGTCATTTAGTCATTTAGTAACATTTTCCTTTTGGACATCAAGGCTAGACGGTTGACAATGTTATACTTCAAAAATGTGTGGGCCCTTACTGACTACACAGATTGTTGTAATAATGCAATCTTGTAATAATCATTTTACTTTCATCCTTAAAATGAAAATTGCCGTTTTGACAAGCATGACCAAAGCTCAGGGTAATTATCGGAGATGTTCTGAGAGGAGTTGGCTGCGGTACTTCAGTTTTCAAAATGAAGGTAGAACAGTTTAGATCAAAAAAATTTGCGGCTAGGGTACGGCTTGGGAATGACGGTGATGGAGGCTGAGCCAACTTGACAAAAGGGAGCTCTTTTACATTTGAAAATTGCCAGCACAAATCAGTCCAAAATCAATCAATTTCATCCTTTCATGATATCTCTAATACATCTACTATTTACAACAAATAAACTTGAGACATGAACATATTCTGACGTTTAGTTGAAATACTCGATCAATAAATCTCCAATTTATGAAAAAAGTGTCAGTTACTTAAAGAAACGGGGAAAGCACAGCACGTCACATGCAGCTGCGGCCTTGCTTCCTCTGTCAAAGATAGGAACCTTGGGTGTGTATGTGCGTGTGTGTGTGTGTGTGTGTGTGTGTGTGTGTGTGTGAGTGTGCGTGTGGTTGTGTGTGCGAGATAGAGCGTATGACGGACAGATGAGCTGGAATGGGCAGACATTGGGGCGGGTTTATGAGGAGGAGGAGTAGGAGGACGTGGAGAAGGAGGAGGAGGAGGCGGAGGAGGACCTTGCTGGGATGCAGATGAGGCTTGGCAGAGGGCTAGCTGGCCGGAGGCGAGCCACATAGGAGAGGAGGAGGAGGAGGGGGGGGGGGCACTGATACCCGGTAGACCCGCTCCCCACTACCACTACCACCACCACCACCACCACCACCACCACCAGCAGCAGCAGCAGCACCAGACGCTGCAGCGGTCCCCATGCAGGTGGCTAGCTGGCTGCCCCTGGTCTGATGGGCCTGGGGCCAACGCGGCCCCTGGACCGCCTCCATCCCCTCTGAGCTCCGTCTCTCTATTCAGCCCTTTGTGCTGCCTTGACGGAGGTCACACTAATACATGTCTTGCCATAGACGTCTGAGATAGCAATGAATCATGTGTGTGTGTGTGTGTGTGTCTGTTTTGTGTTTATGTGTGTGTGTGTGTGTGGGGGGGGGTGTATTATTGTGACTCAATATAATTCCCGTACGTCACCTGAATCCACAGCCTTGTTTAGCTTTCACGTCTAGTCAACCAACACATTGTTTGGCCACAAGCATTTCATCCTGGGTCCACTCTCTCTTCGTGCCTGGGCACTGGACAGGCCCTCTAATGAGAAGCAGGAGCTGCGAGGTGGGAACTGGACGGGCCCTGGGCACCGGGGTCAACCAAGGTCAACTTTCAAACCTCTCCCCTGTGTAAAAAAAACAAAACAACAAAAGAAAGGCCAGAGAGAGAGAGAGGGAAACATCATGGATAAACAGGCTAAGCCCTCCTAACTGGGAGTTCCCCCACTTTAATTAATCCAAGACACTGGGTTGGTCCCTGCCTCCCTTGTTGAATGAAGCTTCAAGCCGACGGACGGTGACACACTTTGAACCTCATGAGTTACTTTCCCTCGGCTCTTTCCTTCGTAGAGTTTTGGTTCAAATATTTTTGGGGGGGCCGGATATTACGACACACTCGCCGCTGCATGCGTTTTGGTTTGTGAAGTTATTTAGCTGTTTTTTTTTACTCACTTCTCGCACTGAAAAGGAGAAAATTGCTACATGATAATCTCTTCAAAACATGTTTGAAGGAATGAATACAGTATAGATGGTTAACCATGGAGAAAATAGGATAATACATTTAGGACAGCAGTTGGAAAGATTTGTGTGGGCCTTTTGAGAAACACCCAGCAAATTTGGAAGCCGCAATGTGATAGGCAGTTAAAAAACCATCTATAAACAGAGACAGATGTTGAAGTCTAGCATTATACTTGACAGCAACATTGGCAGCACTGGAACTGTCTAGACGCCTCATTTTTATTGTGAAAAAGTGGCTCTATTAATGCAATCCTTTTGATTAGAGCCATTTTTTAGAGCCAGCTTGTCATATTGCACACACAACTTTTTTTTTTATAAAGAGACAATGTTTTAGCACTGGCGAACAGTTAATTTAATGGCCTATACCACAACTTTTACTGTGATTTCAAACGTTCTTTTTTAAAGTGGTTTTACAATATCAACATTTATGCTTTTGTTTAGATTAGCTGTCAGCAGTTGTCACCACTTAGCTCGAATTGTATTGCAGACTGGTGGGCCAATCGCTACGTTGGCGCTATGTTCTAACTGTTATGACTGTGGAGTAACCATTTAGTCTGTCAGCTGAGTAGTCTTAGAAAAAAAATTTATAACACCAATTTCACAAAGATTATTGTTGCACTTTATATTTTACGCTTATGTTTAAGGATTAATGTTATACTAACTCTAAAATTAAATGAGTGAAATGTACAGGTGTGATGCAAAATAAGTATTTTTTTTCTCATTTTAAATGTATTTTTCTTAATGTATAACGACATGATGATACATTTAGTGTCTATATTTTCAAATGATATGCAATAGTTCTTACTGACTCTAACTAATCCCTTAGTTTGTGACATACAAGTCATTATCTGCATGGGTTTACTCGTGGTAGGATAAATAAATTGCCAGAAAATATTTGTACTTTATCAAAACATTACTAAGGGATGTCTTTAGTAGTAGTTACTTATGATGGATCTGGAACCACAAAGTCATCCCCTCCCACACCCATTAAGATGTCACTCATCTTCATGGATCTCTCTGGGTCTTAATGCCCCCAAATGTTTCCGTGGCTCCAACTGCGATACAAGTTTCATTTATTTGTTGTATTTTTTTTTGAAAGCCAGAAGTCTCCCTGCCGAGATCATTAACAGTCATGAATTGGTTTAGTGCAGACATCACGTGCTCACATCCAGACTCGCCGCCCTGGCATCAGTCATTAATCCAATCAGACCACAGTGACATCAAGATTCGGGTGGGCCTTTGTCACAGACACTAAAGATGGCTGGCACCTGTCTTAGTGATGTGGCTGATTGTGCAGGCGTCGCTGTCGTGCACTTTGCATATTTTACGTCTTAATTGTGTTGCATCCCGCGTGTTCTATTAACTTCTATTATGCTGCTCGGTTCCCATTGGAAGAGAACCGATTACAGCACACCGCTCATCCCCTTCACTCCTACTGTGTATTTGGTTGTCTGTGCACTATGCATGCCACAGAGGCTAAGCAGGGGGGAAAGGTGGTGAGAATTCTTCTCAGAATGACTTGTAGTATAAAAATACTCCTGTAATGGCTTTTTGTTTTGTCCCGAGCACAATAAAGCTATTCCATTCTATCATGTTCTATTCTATAATTGAATGTATATTGTACGACACTTTACAGTTATTGATGCAAATACATGATGATGATGATGAGTAACAAGCACTGGAGGTCCGTCTCTGTTGAACCTTGTTTTCTTGTCAGGGACATGTCAGTAAAACCTGCCTGTTATGAAAGGGAGGATTCACTTCTCTGACCTTGCAGTGAAAAATGCTTATCATATTTCTCCTTCCAAAGAGTCTGAACACAAACCTGGAGCTTAGCACAAAAATACACACACATATATATATATATATATATATATATATATATATATATATAAAATGTGATGAATGATGTTCCCTACCAGAGTAGGTTGACATGAAATGGCACACCGGATCTTCAAAGACTTTCCACCACAGGGAAGCAGTTGCGAGGAGTTTGACGCCGTGAGAGATGAATGACAGGGCATGCCTTCACCTGAGCCCCTCTCTGGCACTGGGGCGTGTCGGCAGAGCAAATCCGATCGTCGCGGAGACGGCCTCAGCTCCTCCCGTAGCCTGCCATCTCAATCTGTCTCCCGGAACGTAGCCATGCGGGGAGCCAAGTATTAAAATACACGATATGAAACAATTATATTTTACAAGTTTGGTTGAACGTAAAGTAAAGTGTTGTTACTGCTGGATATAAAGTGTGTGCACAAAACAGCTTTGTTAGTGGATTCTCTCCCAAAATGGGGATTAAGTAGCCAGACAACGGTTCACAGTGTACAACAGCGAAACTTCGAGAGTGCTTCAAAACAGAGTGTTATGTGTCCTGTCGCTGGACCCTGCGGAGGTGGTGAGCCCTCAGCACCAGTCGACCGACCGGGCTTGACTTTTCACCAGAGGAAGTCAACATAGAGCCCCCAGTCAGGGAGGCTAGGAGCGGCCCGATGACATACACGTAGGCCAGGGCCGGATGGAGAGACGGAACCTGGGTGGATCCAGGGTACCGAGGGAGGGGCGCCTGGTGAATGGGTCGTTGAGAGGAACCTAAACCAGATCCAGCAGAACCCTCTAAAGTCGGACTTGAAGTCCCAATAGTGTGAAGGTCTGACTGCAGCTGTTGATGTGGACGTAAAATATTGAGAGGCCTTATTGTGCGTATAAATACACAAAGCCCAGGGCTGTGTTGGTGCAAGTGTGACCGTAAATGTACACTACAGGGTCAAAGAACAGGATAAACGCATGGACACACACACACACGCGCACACATAGGCAACCACACATACACATAGAAACAAATGCACCCATAAAAATAGAGCAACACCTCATATCATGATCACCTACCATTTTAAATTAAACATGTAACAAAACAAGACACTAGAGCTTGTCTGTATGATGCTCTCCATAGCTTGCGAAGCAGAACAGTGTGTGTGTGTGTGTGTGTGTGTGTGTGTGTGTGTGCTCCGGTGGCTCCACTTAGCTCACTAACTGCTGCAGAGGAATCAATGACTTGCTCAGAAAGGTCACTCAGGGAGGTCGTGACCTTTGATGTGTGTATGTGTGTGTGTGTGCGTGTGTGTGATTATGTTTGATAGTTTTACTGTCCAACCTGTATTACTCTACAGAAAATGTACATTTTCTGTAATTGTAGAGTCAAATATATCCATGACTAACAGACAAAATTGCAGCATAAATATGGTATAATTTTAACAAGTCTGCCTTCACTACCTTATAATGCACATAATCCACAGCAAACATCATGATATCTAAATCCCTCTTAACTATGCTCGGGGGAAAGAACAATTGTCTCATCTCAAAAGTCAATATTTCACCTAATCAGAGAGAACGCATTGTAGCTCTGAGAGACCCAATTCCTCTCTGGAATGGCCCTGCAGTTAATTATTAAACCATGACATTTAGGGGAGACAGACAGGAATCCATATGCTGAGATGTACCAACCTTTTGAGCTGTGGGTCTAAAGGGGCTGTTAATCTAAAGGTTTTATTTAGTCAGTTACAAGTCCTGTAATAAAGCTGTCAAACCGAGAGACAAAGGCTGTCTTAGCTGAAAAAACAAAGGACCATCGACCTCTTGCAGGTCGCTGCTGTTGTGGTTCTGCCATAAAACTGAATATGGTCAAAGCCCTCCCAGCTTCTGTTGCATGGGGGGAGAAAAAGAAGCTCCCTAGCCAAAACTGTTTTACACTCAGAAAAAAGCTCTCTGGCTAAACCTCAGTGTAAGATTTCATGACCCACATCCTTACACTCGTTGGAGAAAACAAACTCTCCGTCTGAAACACTGTGTGTTGTTTTATAGGCTACAAGGCTACGGATAGTTTCCTTTGAGCTGGAGTCACTGTCGTGGACTTCTGTTTCTAAGGGGGCTTAAGAGTGAGAGGGGGTCGTTTGATCAATTCTGTTCATATTTAGGATCATTTGCCATGATGGGAGTGACGACCTTGCAATAACAGGGTGACCTTTACACATCGATGAGAGTCATCTCTGTGGGGGACGGTGGAGGAAGTCCCTCTCTCTCTCCCTCTCTCTCTCTATCTCTCTCGCTGTCTCTCTCTCGCTCTCCCTTTTCATGACAGTACGCGTTATTGGATCTAAACAGAGGTCATAAGTAAGGTCAAATCTAGCCCACCGGTCATTAGGGTAGTTTACAGGGGGCTGGTGTGTGTGTGTTGTGTGTGTGTGTTCACTAGACCTGTAACACCAGCATCGTTAAACTCAGTGTTGCGTTCGCTCTCTGCGGATTTACGGGCCTACAAAGATATTAAAACAAGACCCCCAAACATTGGTGGTAAACAAACGTTTTAGTTTTTTTTTTAAAGAGGGGCTTATGCTAATAACTCCTTTTGCTTTAAGTACATAGTAGGTGCCTTGTTTTGGTCTGTAAGTGTAAATCTTATAATTTAGTAATGCCTTCTGGGAAGTCAAGCAAAAAAGGCCCTTTTATTGGAGGTTATTAGACGAATGCAATAAGCAGACCAGTGCATGATGACAGGAGCTGGGCTAAAAGTGATATTCCTGCCAGGTGGGGATACCTGCCATTGGCTGTTGACTTACAGATTTAGTGTCCGCACCCAGGCCGTGGATATGCCTGTAGTACAGTACATGGATTTATGAACAAAGTTTTGTACCTGTCGGGAAAACATGCTAGGTGAGAAACAGGGCCCGTGCCTAAACTCGGGACCTTGCACTGCAGGGACGTACATGGGGTAGCGGCTCCCATAGCGAAAAGGAGCTTTATTTGTTTGATATAACAACGCGTTTAATACAGCAACATAAAACACAGTTAAAGAGAGAGAAA
>CM030185.1:14467104-14507104 GCA_017639675.1 Aplochiton taeniatus | reverse complement strand
CTGGCTCCCTGATTACTCACCTGCACAGCCTACACACCTGCCTTCTATCAAGCTCATCAGCCCAACAGTATATGAACCCCGGATTCTCAACCATTCTTAGCCAGATTAT
Source organism: Aplochiton taeniatus (assembly GCA_017639675.1). Taxonomy (NCBI): domain Eukaryota; kingdom Metazoa; phylum Chordata; class Actinopteri; order Galaxiiformes; family Galaxiidae; genus Aplochiton; species Aplochiton taeniatus. The sequence goes on along the minus strand of CM030185.1, from coordinate 14,506,995 downwards.
TGTTTCAACCCCTGTGGTAGATACCGGTCCTTGGTGCCTCATGAGTTTGTTTCCTGGAAAGAACAATTACTTGTGGTTGTGGTTTAACCTTGTTTCCTTGTGTCATAGGATCACTCACTGCCTTTCAATCAGCTTGCCTCACTGCCTGCCTGCTTCTCGACCTGCTGCTCTGCCTACATCTCCCAGACTATCCCTGCCACCGACGCTCAGGTTCTCTCCTGTCTCTTTGTCCCTGGATCCACTTCCTCAATTGTTTCATTGACCTCTGCTCTTCCTGACCCACAACCTTCCCGCAATAAACCCTAATCTCTGATCACTATACTCCATCTCAGTGTCTGTGTCCAGCGATTGGGTCCCCCTTGCAACAGCGTAACAGGTATGAGTGCAATGCCGTCAATTAAATGTTTTTTATACAAAACATCCAGACATCAAAATTCAGGATATAGCACAGGAAACATTATCATCAGGAGAAAGACATTGTTTATTCATCAAACCAATTGACTTTGGTAAGTTAGCAACATTAACATTTTGAAAATGCACATCTGACAAGGTCTCTGGTCTGTCTGAAATAAATAGCCCAATGAAGCTCTCATTTACAGCTTGGCTGACAAAAGGAAAAGTTGATCTTCATACTAAAATGGCATACAAATGAAATGTAACGTTTGTTTACTCACTAAGAATCACTCAACACAATGTTCTCCCTTTTAAATAAAGCTTTTCCGTTTGAATAAGTACTGTACCTTCAAGAGCATGTTATATTTAAATAAATAGAAAGTTTTCCATTTCAACATGCATTTCCAATTTGCTCGGGGAAAGTATTTACACCTCGTTGACAACATGTCCACCTCTACATTTTTTTTCCTCGTTCATTTGTTCTCTCTAACACACAGACTTTCACGCTCGTGCACGGGAACAAAGAAAATACTCCTCTCCCGCACACTTTCTCTTTCACTCTTACACGCAAACACACTAACACTAACGCACACGCAAATACTGTACACTCTCACGCGCAAGTTCGCTTCATCTATATACTATTTGCAACACCCTACCTAAACACCCTACGTGATTCTAACGTTAATGCTGAGCCAATCCACCCCCGCGAACAGGAAACATGGAGATCACACAGAAATGTCTTAACCAGGGGGTTTCAAAATGTTAATTATTTTCAGGATTTTTACACTTCATCATGCACTTTGACATCTGTGGTATTTGGTTAGAGACTGTACTAGTCAGTAACTTAAACTCAATCTGCTCAAGTTCTTCATGTTAACACAAAAAAAAGTTTGTTCTGTGACAGACATGTACAATGGGAAATTGTTATTATAAAAAAAAAAATTCTCCCCCAGCCCCCCTCCTTTCCCCTGAAATCAGAGGTCTGAAACAACCACGTTTAATATGCTGAGTCACTCATCACCATCATCCTGGAACCTTTGTCCAAGTCCATGTTCCTGTCCTGTACATAGCAGAGGGACTCCACCATATCAGTTTAGCAGAGTCAGTTCACGGAGGCAGTGCTGCAGATTCTCTCGTTCTTGGCATCATTTTTCACGAGGCAAAGTATGAGTTCTGCATGGAGTACAACCGGTCGATGGGGTTTCCCACGCGGTTTCCCAGGGAGTTGACCTCCGAGGAAGCCATGAAGCAGTCATTGAGGCTGGTTAGGGAGGTGTCACTGTCGATGTCGTGGAATATGGAGTCGTTTCCTGTCGGGGGGGGGGGGGGTGCAAAAGCATACCACATGAGGGACAGTGCTAACTAAACTTACTGAGTAATATGAAGTTGAATAACTGTATGGATATAATCATTGCAAAAATAATGGCTGAATGTTTGGTGTGTTCCATTGTTCCCACAACACCATTTTCATAACGCTGCGGAGCACAATAAACTACGCAAAGTAAAAAAAACTGAACAAGATTAAAAAAACTATCTCCACGACGGTATTGCAAAATCATAATGGCTGCTTTGAGTGGATGGTTACCGTGTGTCATTAGTAAACAATCAGCGTTGCTAAATATCAGAGAGCGCAACTTTTATTTGTATTTTTTGATTTACCCTCGATGGGGCCATTAAGGCCTGGAAGGGACACAGGAACAAGGGGGCCCTTCCCTAAAAAATCGTCCTGACAGCGAAAGCTTAAGCATCTCATAAACTCTCACCGTTGATAGTTCAGAAGAGGGAATCGCTGTCTTTATTGCGCTCAGGGTCTTAATGGTAAGCGTTACGTAAGCCAGTGACAGGCTGATGAGCTCGGGGCGTCTCCTAATGGCCTGACAATATTCCTTATGTTCCCAACTAACACAAGGGGACCGTGATGAGAACAGGGATAGTGGGATTGAGCCATGACAAGGGAGAAAAACGGTGGCAAATCACAGGGAACTTAAATCCACTGCAGGAGCACTGGAGACGCTAATCTCTGTTCATTTGTTTATTCTCAAACCCAACTACATGCTGTTGGCCGATGGTTGATCGACTAATACCGAAACCTATCTTGATCGCACGTAGAGGCTCTTCGCTCGTCACTCTTCCAACCGTTGTTTTGATAAAACATCGACCACAAATCAGCTGGGCTATCCGTTTCTTCCACTCAGCGAAGCACCCGCAAAGGCACGTGGGTAAATGATGGCGGGGGACAGGAGTCTATGAAGCCATGCGGCATTGATTGGAGAAGGAACTTCAAAATAAACCTGCGGCCTGCCATGTATGACTGTGTCATCCTGTCTGGGGCATGGGGGCCGCTGCCGGGCGCTCGGCGAGAGCAGCCCAAAGCAGGCCTCTGTGGCCGGGACACATGTCCCCTTATCAGGGAAGCGCATGAGGTTGAGTGTGTGCGCGTGCTTTTGTGTGTGTGGATGTGTGTGCGGGAGCACGTGTGAGTGTGTGTGAGTGTGTGTGTGTGTGTGTGTGTGTGTGTGTGTGTGTGTGTGTGTGTGTGTGTGTGTGTGTGTGTGCGTGCTTTTGTGTGTGTGGATGTGTGTGCGGGAGCACGTGTGAGTGTGTGTGAGTGTGTGTGTGTGTGTGTGTGTGTGTGTGTGTGTGTGTGTGTGTGTGAGTGTGTGTGAGTGTGTGTGTGTGTGTGTGTGTGTGTGCATGCTTACCATATGGGTTCATGTGGTCTCCGGGCATCTGTGGGGGGGTGAGCCCCTGTTGGAACGGGTCGGTACTGTAGCCGTTCTGCTCCATGGCAACCAACTGCTGCTGGGGCGGGGCCAACGGCGTGAAGGAGTTCATGATCCCCTCCATCCGATTGGACATCACTTCTGCAAGACAGCCAATTAGACAGGAGAGATAAAATCAGTTGGCATGAATGTTGTAGGAAAAAAAGAAGCCGCATTTTCAGGATAGGCTTTGTATTTCAGCTACAAGAGCCGGGAAGATGCCACAAGCGCACGTCTTCCGAACCCGTAACCATAGCAACCGTTGCTGCGGTGGCGGCGGAGGAAAAGGATTCTCCGAGAATTCCCATGTGGCAAAGACGGATCTTGGCTGTCTCTTTTAGTGGCAGGTGTGTGTCACAAGGAAAATTGTGGTTTGTTTGACACTTTGAGGCAGTTCTATCCCCCTGGCACACGCCTTCAGGGTGTTTGGTTCTAGTTTATATTTACTGCACCTATTTTAAGTAAACATGTCCTTCATTTCATGTATTTCTTCTACATCCTCAGTATCAAACCAATATGGTAGGGTGTAATGGCATGACTACATCTACAACAATCAACTTCCAACCAATCGAAGCACAAGCCAAACACAATGGCTTTACACAGAGGTTAGGTCATCATGTCCCCCTAAAAAAACTACAGGACCCAGCCGACCAGTCAATGCCAACAGCACCTCCCACCCACCTACGGCTGCCTTAACAACACAGTCCTCGCCTCACCTCATCCACACACACACACACACACACACACACACACACACACACACACACACACACACACACACACACACACACACACACACACAGTGGGAAGTGGCGGGATGATTTGAGAAAGGGAGGTCACACATGATCAGGAACCCCTCAAGACCATTCTGTTCCCATGGCGAGCCTACGCCAATGACTAATGCTGTCACAACCATCTTTTTTTATTTTTTCATTTTGCAACGATCACATTGAGCAGTGGCCTAGTGAGTGGAAATGTGATTATTACTTTTGCAGAACCTTCGGACGGAAACGCCCCACGCTTTAATGTAAATCCCGATCCTTGCCATGGCTTACAAATAGAAGCAAATGGCTACAAGTAATATTTTTTTGAAGCATGTCCTTTTTAGTTATTCTTAATTTTCAAGCAGCGGTTTCGGTATGAACTCTGTTGAGGCTTCGGTTTTCCCCCTGAAAGGGAAGCTGCCATGCTGTACCTTGGCCAATCCTCTGAGTGGTCTGTTGTTCCTGCTGTTGCTGCTGTCGCCGTGCCAACTTCTTCATCTGAAAACAAGGAGTGAGAGTTGTCCAAAAAAAAAAATATATATATATATAAAAAAATATATATAATAATAATGAAAACATTCCCTCCCCTGACCAACATGTGGTTGTGTTTAATTCAAAAAGGATGCTCCTAGTTGGCGCTCACCCCTGTGTGAACTATGCAAACACACATCCAACCACACTCCATCGTCAACTAGAAAAGGCTGTTGAAGATCATATCAAAAGGAGGAGCGGGTATGGACAGTGAACACGCGAATGAGGACAGGCCTGCGAGATTTGCATGCCATGCATTTGAACTTTATGTATGTGTGAAGAATGCGTGGTGTCGGTATTTACACCGATAGCTATTATGATTTGCTAGCTGGATGCACTGTAAGGTCCTGAAAAACGGTATAATTTCATCATTCCAAGTTGACAAAAAACTCCAATAGAAACTATGATTCATAAACCAGCATCCATGTCACTTAGCCCACATGAGCTGCTTTTTTCTTCACATTCATACTCATATTCTAAATTATATCATATATTATACTCATACATAATATTACTAACATATGAATTCACAAATATAACGCAATAACGAAACCCCATATTATGGGATGGACGAATGAGGGACATGTAGGTTCCTACCTTGGCTCGTTGGTTCTGGAACCAGACCTGTACCACACGAACACTCAGGCCGGTCTCTGCCGCCAGAGTCTCTCTCACCTGGAACCATCAAAGACAACAAAATGGCCCCCGCCATCAGCACAGGGACAAAAAGCACCACTCCCTTTCACAACAGACTGAAATGGTTAGGGTTTTCTCTTTTATACCGCCGGGCCGACATCCAACCTCATTCCACTATCTTTTTTTATTTGCTTTGATTGAAAATGAATGTAGAATTAATGTGGAGTTTTTTTTTTTTATTAAATTTTATTTTTCTCTTAGTTCCTGCCTCTTCAAAGCCTTGGGCCGGGTGCGGGGCATGGTTATGGAGCCCTCCTACTCTCTGCGTGGATGCTGTTCTCTGTTTCTGGACGTCGTTTGGGAGCAGGAGGACTGCGTTACGACTCAGCCCCGGTTAACGCACACCAGAAATGCCCCGCGCCACTTCAAAGCACAGCTCGGAGGTGGAGCGAGGTCGTTGCTCTGCTTTTCTGAATTTGAGAATTGTATTTGTCAAACTACTGTGGGCCTTGTGACACATGTTCAATTCTCCACGTCTGTTACGACTGACCCAAGTTGCTCCTGGGGATATCGTCAACTGCAGCAGCGCGTGGTGTTGGGCCAACTGTCTGTAAGCTATCAGCGTTGACATGTCAACGACAAAGAAAAGGACCAGTTTCTTAAGTTCTGCTATTGTTAGTTTAATAGTTCGCTTATTTACCAAGCCTAAACATTAAGTTTGATTTACCATTTCATATCGACAGTTAATTTGATCATTTGCGAGTTTTTTTGGACACCAGCTTCCCACTGCATAAATATGACATTGTGTGAATGTGTGAATTTCTTTGTGTGTGAGTGTGTGATTATGTGTGAGTGTGTAATTAAGTGTGAGTGTTTATGTATCAGTGTGTGTGTGCGTGTATGTGTGTGTGTGTGTGTGTCATTATGTGTGAGTGTGTAATTAAGTGTGAGTGTTTGTGTATCAGTGTGTGTGTGTGTGTGTGTGTGGGTGCGTGAGAGTATGTGTGCGTGTGCCCATGTGTGAGTGTGTAAATATACGTGAGTGTTTGTGTATCAGTGTGTGTGTGTGTGTAAGTGTGTGATTATGTGTAAGTGTGTAACAAGTGTGAGTGTTTGTGTATTAGAGTGTGAGTGTTTGTATATTGGTGCGTGTGTGGGTGTGTATGAGTGTGTGTGTGTGTGTGTGTGTGAGTGTGTGATTATGTGTGAGTGGGTAATTAAGTGTGAATGTTTGTGTATCAGTATGTGTGTGTGTGTGTGTGTGTGAGAGTATGTGTGTATTTGTGAGTCTGTGTGCGTGCGTGCGTGCGTGCGTGCGTGCGTGCGTGCGTGCATGTGTTTGCGTGACCTCAGATGCTGACCTTTCTGCAGGGTTTGGAAGACACCTCAAAGGAGGCCTTGAAGGCTCGTCTCTGCTGCGTGGTCAGGATGGTGCGGGGCCTCTTTGGCCTCCGAGGGTCCTTCCCGTCGTCACCTTTGGCCTGGCCTCCCGAACACTTCTCCGGCTTGATGTCCAGTTCCTCATCCTCGCTTTTCTCTGAAGAGATCGCAAAACAAAACGTTGCTTGAGCCAACCAAAGATACCAGCACACGCACATCAGGATTGTTTTTCCCCACTGTTTGATGCACACAGGCTTCAATATGAAGTGAGCTGTTTTGTTATAGTGAAAAGATATCTATATACCACAGCATATACAGAGTAGAGTTGTATTTCAACAGCGTCAGTCTCTGACTGACCGGACCAGAGCCCTGACTGTACACTGATAAATAGACATTTTTCTTCCTTTTCCATTCCAGGAACGTTCAGACACCACAAGTGCCTAATGAAAGGAGACACATGTGGTTTTAATACTTTGCTATCAATTTATTACAAAAAGAAATCGTCTGCACACGGAATATAACGTACGGAGAACCATTGCTCTTAATGGTAGAGCCCAGAGAAGTATGCTCATTTGTCACTAGACTGGACACAGTGTCATTTATAATTCATTGCCCCCAGCTTCGACTGATTTACACCAAATAAATCTTTGATAAGAATCCTACATACAGCGGATCCACCGCAACATGAAAAGATGTGCACGGACACATATGGGAAATGAACTCAAGATATTGTTTGGCAGCGACGTGAAAAATGATGTATTTCTGATTCTAATGGACGAAAGAGGTCTTTGTAGATTGTAAAAAAAATATGTATAATAAAAAAAAAAACGTTGTGCTGTTATTGTTAGAAGGATTATATTACTGTTGGGGATAATAACATTACGTTTGGTTCGGATAATGATTTTGACTCTAATCTTTTTTAATTTGCCGACATAATCACTCTCACGTTCTCGCCTGCCGGTTCACAAAATAAACCCATAACTTGTTTGCGTTTAACTTTGTTTCCTCTTAACAGTAGCGGTTTACTGAATGTTCCAGTCGAGTTCTTCAAAATGGATGTTGTCAATGATCTGTCAACGAAGCCCAAGGGAAGTCCGTTGGACGGTGGGAGAGGAACGTGGCACATGGACCCTGAGTGTCTCCTCGGACGTGCCTTCCCCACTCTGTAGCTGCTGCATGGTTCTCCTCACTGGGCTTTTCAAGCCAACCCATTTGCTTCATCCAGCCCGTGGCAGGGTTAACCTCTGTTCTCATCTTTCTACGTCTTTTGAATGTCACGTGCAAAAAAAAGAAAGAAAAAAAGAAGCCTGTGTACTACACCAGGACAACTTGAAGAGAGGAGAGTAAAACAAATATTCCCATAAGTTGACAAAAGTTGACAGAGGCACAGATGTATTTGACAAATTCCCTGCCTTTGTGTGTTTAAATGTGAGCCAGATGGGGGCTGTACACTGAGGCCTGGCAAGATGCCTCTGTCTGTGTCTGTGTGTGTGAGTGTGTGTGTGTGGGTGTGTGTATGTGTGTTTGTCTGTGTGTATGCGGTGGTGTGTGTGTGTGTGTGTACAGTATGCGTGTGTATTTGTGTGTGAGTGTGGTGGCGGTGTGTGCATGTGGTGTGTGTGTCTGTGTGGGTGTGTGTGTGTGGAGGCCAGGCCCTGATAAGAGTGGTGACGCAGCACGGCTTTGGAAAGAAAAAGGGTCTCAAATCCCTCTGTCACTCACCATGATACACTGATCTAATTCTTTCCAGCAGAGCAGACCGCCCAAGCCAAGGACTCGGCAGCCATTAATGCCGGGTGGCTTTGCTCGGCCCTGTTTTCACTTCCTACTGTATGTTATAATACACGGCTCCCTTGCCAAACTTTGACTCAGTGTAAAGCAGACAAACATTTGGGGACCAGCCTCGGCTTTTCACGCACAAAAGAAAGCTATTGGGATTTGGGGGGGGGGGGGGGGGGGGGGGGGGGAGTATCAGCCCCAAATCCTCGTGGGGAATCGGAGGACTGTGAGGTAACGTGTCTTCCAATTAAGTTCCCTTCCAACATTGATAGCCTTTTTCATCCTAACAAATATTGCCTGAACCAGGCATAGAGACAGAACACGGTGTTCTATCTCTATGGAACCGAGATGATGGCTCTCACACCTGGAGGCAGGCACACCTTCCAGGTTCATGGTTTCCCGATCAACTGACCCATGGCCACGAGTCACTGCCCCCCCTCTCACCTGAGTCGGAGTCGTCGGGGCTGACGGAGCTGAGCAGGTCCTTCTCCCTCTCGTAGTCCACCTTGCAGAGGAGCTGGCCCTCCTTCAGGACGAACTCGTCGCCCTTCCTCAGCGGACGGTCGCACACGCAGCAGCTGAAACAGTCGAGGTGGTACACGCACTCCAGGGCTCGCATCACCAACTCCGTGGGGGCGATCTTCTCCAGGCAGCCGCTGCACTTGGTGGCGAACAACCTGCCGGAGCACAGGGACAGCAAGGCGCGGGGGTTCAGGAAACAGCGTTGCAAGAGCGGGGGGGGGGGGGGGGGGGGGGGGGGCTGCTGGTGCGCTGGGATGACCTCTGGGTGGGTTATCTTGAGACAACATCCGACTTGTAAATAACGGAGGACACAGCCATGGGAATCAAAACACTCCTCAGACACACAAAGATGTATAACAATAGCATACATAACCATACCCTAATCTCTCAGCCATGTTTTAATTACCGCAAGACAGCTCATCAGATGGGGGGGGGGGGTTTTATTATTTTCTATATGGCCGCATTCCCCTCCCTCGCTGTTCGGCGACCCCGGCAGCTCATGTACTATCAATGGCATTTCATCTCCCGGGGGCGGGAGCCGCCTGACACCGAGGCTGATCCATATCCCGTTCCACAAGTCGGACTACGCCGCAGACTAGACTACATCCCCCTGCTCTCCTCTATCAGACGGCACCTCCGTCTTCCTTTTAAATCCTTTCAGGAAGACGTTTGTGTCGTAGTTTTTTGTTTTTTATTGGTGGAGACGTTTAATTCGTCAACTCTTTTTTTCGTGTGTGCGTGTGCGAGTGTGTGCGTGAGTGTGTGTGTGTGTGTGTGTGTTTTTGTGTGTGAGTGTGTGTGCGTGCGTGAGTGTGTGTGTGTGTACATGAGTATGTGTGTGTGTGTGTGTGTGTGTGTGTGTATGTGTGTGTGTGTGTGTGTGTGTGTGTGTGTGTGGAGGACAGCCACATGAAACGGAGCACGACGATAAAGAGCGTGGCGCTGCTTGATGTTGTCCAGCCGTAAAGCTGGATTTATTGGAACGGCTCTTTGTTTGACCGAGTCTGGCAGGCAGCTGGCAGCCGCCTATCTGTTTGGGGCGAACATCTATTTCATTGTGAGAGGCGGGAGAGGCGCAAGGGGAAGAGAGGTTGGCGATTGACATCATCTGCCGGCGCCGGGGACAAGGATGAGCGATAGTGATGAATATATGGGTAAATATGAGCTGGGGAGAGAGGCAGAGGACTTTTCTTTTTGTTATGGTAATATTATTGTAGGTGCCGATTGAGCTTTGATAGGGAGCGTGTGCGGCGTTGACACAAGGTTAAATGTCGCAGCTGTATGCGCGGTTGATGTGGCAGACAATGCCGTATGGAGACGGCCGCGGTCTGACAATACGATGGGATCTTTGCTGTTTGTTGTCGGTGGAGAGCCAGTCGATCTTGTTGCTGGCGGTACAATTCGAGCGGCCGTGTCGAATTTCTCAACCGTCGTTAGAGCGCGTACGAGAAGCCGATCTTGCGATTTAATTGAAGGCATATGTCACGTCTCACAAAGACAACAGTCAACACAGCTTGTATAATCGCTGCCCTGTGTTTTTTTTCCTTCTTCTTCTTCCCAGCTATTCAGCGGCGGTACAACAGAGATGTCAAACTTGGCACAATGCATCTTTGGGCAAAGTCCTTTAATCTCTCATTTATTACAATAAATTAAGGAGATTATTTATTCAGCGATGGAAAAACCTGAAGGATGACGATAATCCCTTGAAAAGGAACCATTGGCGTGTTTTGCAAACAAGCTGGGTTCTTTTTTAAGTGACCCATCAACCTAGATTAGTTTGAGCAGTGTAACAAATCTACTGTAGAACGGGTTAGTGTTCACCAATATACAAAGGAAAACAGGAAATATTAAACAGCCATCATTTAAACATTTGTCTACATGACTTCTGAAAGTTCATACAATTGGGGATCGGGATTAGACTGTTGCATGCTGGGATAGCCGGGACGAGGGCAGATGATTCTGTCACTGACAGTCCGGGTCCGCGAGTCTCGGCTTTAGCCAATGATTGGCAACTTAGGCTGTGAAGGACTAAAAAGAGGACGAGGAAATTACTTGTTAGCACGCTTTTGATATTCCCAGACCTCCACCTTCCTTCCCCCAAGAACCGGCCCTCTCAGACCTTCTCATCCAGATGAAAACATTCTCATTCAACAACTGCTTTTCTTTTCTTTCCCCCCTCTATTCTCTCTCTCTCTCTCTCTCTCTCTCTCTCTCTCTCTCTCGCTCTTTCTCTCCGTCACCTACTCTAATCTTGTAAGCCATTACTTTTCGATTTCCCCTCTCTGTCACTTTGCATTATTTTTGGGGCTGTAATTCGCATTCGTCCCTTCTGGAATCTTCCTGTCTCGCTTTGTCCCACTGGCCTAATCCGGACTCCTCGCCTGTTGTCCGCCCCCCCCCACCCCCCCACCCCGGCCCCCCGATTCTCAGCAGGGCTCAGAGGGAATAACCATGCATGACGCCCGCGCTATGGCAACCACACCTCCACAGGAAAGCCAGGGCGGACTTTATCGGATGGCCAGAGAAGGCCTTTGAGAGGCTGGCAGGAGAAGTAAATCCTTCTCCGAGGAACAAGGGGAATTAGCAGGGAGCAGTGGACTAGGGCTCCGACCCCAGCCCTCTCCTTTTCAAAAAAGGCCCAGTCAGCCAGACTCCCGTGGCTAGCCACAATCAAACAGAAGAGGGGGGGAGGCGGAGGGAGGGAGAAGGGAGAGGGAAGGGGGCGGAGGGTGTGTGTGTGGATGTGTGTGTGTGTGTGTGTGTGTGTGTGTGTGTGTGTGTGTGTGTGTGTGTGTGTGTGGAGCCGCAGCTCCCCTTGAATGACACAGGCAGTGGTTTGTGGAGCGGAGCCCTAATCCTACTTTAATACCTTTCCAAGTTCGGCTGCAAAAGAATGCTCCTTTAGAACCGCACTAGTGTGTGAGCAGCGGAGGCTGACCAGGGGGAGGCACGCCATTCAACCCCCCGTAACATTACCTGATTAGGGGGATCCAAGCCCAGGGCCGCTGGGGTCTGTATGCCAACGACACACACCGAGGCTTAGGCCCAAATTATGATTAGGCTGATGTATACATTGATAAACACGTCAATAAATTGGGCATATGCCTGTATGTTACGTAAAGACATAGATTGTATTTTTTGGAGAGTTTGAAACATTTCTTGATTCTGTGAATGTGTGCTTGCTTTATGTGTCCCTGTATAAATAGGAACATAAAATAGCTAAAATAGTAGCTAAAATACAAAAAGAAATGATGAAAGTATGGCTCTCTTTTATGAATACATTATTTCAACTGATGTAAATTCCCAAAACTATCAAGGTATTATGCATATTCATCATTTTAACTGTCAGGGTAAAATGACTCAGGCTTCTGAAAGGGTTTTTAAACAGTGTTTACATCTGATCCAAAAAGAGCACAGAATAGCAAATCTCTCCTCTCCTCTCCTCTCCTCTCCTCTCCTCTCCTCTCCTCTCCTCTCCTCTCCTCTCCTCTCCTCTCCTCTCCTCTCCTCTCCTCTCCTCTCCTCTCCTCTCCTCTCCCTCATCCTCATCCTCATCCTCATCCTCATCCTCATCCTCTCCTCCCTCCCCACACCTGAGCGCACAGATCCAGCGGTCAGAGCCTTCAGCGTGGATCACCGTCTTGTGTTTTAAGCAGCGAAGCACCGATATTGACACAGGCCTCCCCAGAAACAGAGCCGCTGAGAGGGAGAAGAGCTAATCTCAACGGATGCCTCGCTGCCAGAGGAACCTTCATCTGTTTAATTCCGTGTTGACACGCTCCCTCATTCCCTCCCTTCAGTTCCTTAGTGCTGCCTCTGTCTTCCGCTGCCCTTTTGATCAAGCTTTAAAGGAGTAGCAGTAGAAAACACCACCGTCCTGATAATAATGGATCACGTTGGCGTATGAATCAAGCACTGCTCGTCCATCTGCAGGACCGAGCACGCACTCTCTTTGGTCAACTGTTTGACTGAGCTTTGAAAATACAAAATCCCAGTCAAAGGCCAAGACACACCGAGTGCTCCCACTTCTATCCATTCCATCTCTCTCTCTCTCTCTCTCTCTCTCTCGCGCGCTTTCTCTCATCCTCTCTGTTTCTCTCCCTGCTAAGAGCTCTTTGCAGAAGTATGCACTTTCCCTTTGAGCAGATTATAGGCAACTTAAAGTGTGACAACATCTTAAGCTCTCACCACATGTTGTCAATGATTTCCCACTAAAGAAATTCACCCTGAATGCTGCTGGAGTGATAAGGATCAGAAGGGCTGGGGTGGAGAGATAAAAGACGTGCCCGAAGGAATGAGAGAGAGAGAGAGAGAGAGAGAGAGAGAGAGAGAGAGAGAGAGAGAGAGAAGAGAGAAGAGAGAAGAGAAGGGAAGGAAAAAGGATGGAAGAAAGATTTGAGATTGAGTCAACGAAAAAAGGGAATTTAGAGATAGAAAGAGCAAGAGCGAGAGTGCTACAGATTGAGATATTTAAAGAGAAAGGGATAGAGAGTGAAAGAGAGAGTAAGTAAATGAGACGGAGAAACAGAGAGAGAGAGAGAGAGAGAGAGAGAGGAAGAGAGAGGGAGGGGGAGGGAGAGAGAGACAAAGAAAGAGAGGATAGATAATCATGCTAGATTGATCAGTGCATGCACTCCTCTCACCTCCCTTTGTGCAGTGGCTCAGAACCCCCCCCCCCTCCCTTCCAACACACACACACACACACACACACACACACTCCCCTCCCTCCAGGCCCCAGTCCGTTCTGAGCATCTAGGTAATAGTATGACAATATTTAAACACTCAATGGAATAACAAAAAAATGTAGGGTGAAATGGGGCCCGTAGTGCTGCCCCGCCCCCCGCCCCCCCCCACACACACACCCCCACCCCACTGTATCCTCCCCTCCCCAAGTCAAAAGAGGAGGATCAGGATTATCCCTGTGAACGTCTGTAAACCATCGACTTTAAAGGCCAGCTCCTTTTGTTGTGAAGGGGAAGGCCCGTGGGCCCCTGTCTGATGCTGCCCATGTCAATCAAGCGGATGGGGAGGAAGGATGATGGGAGCTGGAGTCTTCAGCAGACAGAGGAGAACGACGGGGACTCAACTCACTGCTCAAGTGTGGCCTCCTATAAAGTTTGTGGAAGTGTTTTTGGGGGAAATGATAGAGTCATGGAATTGGTTTGTGTGTGATTATCAACTTGAACTCCTTTACCTTGCGCCAAACAGCCAGATGCAGCGAGGGGTCTTGAATTAGCTAGCTGCGTCGGTTTAAGCAACAGCTTGAAGGTTTATGTGTGTGTGTGTGTGTCTGGTCTGTGTATGTGTGTGTGTGTGTGTGTGTGTGTGTGTGTGTGTGTGCGCTACTTGTAAGAAAACATTTGATGCCCAGATGTTGCTGCACAGAGATGAATAGGAGCCAATTACTTTTCAACTTCATTTCCACGTTTTGGAAAGAAAATCACTTTGTGTCCAGGTCTGCTGCCCACTTTCCGTATTGACCACAACGGCCTGAACACGGCAGTCCAAAACGAGCTTTGACCCTCGCCTTCACTGTTTAATGGTTTCCAGAGGCACGGATACATAGGAGAAGACCATGAAAACAAAGGGCTTAGCGTTCAAACCGTCCATGCTGCTAACGCTAACACACTGGCCCTGGCAGACAGGCTCATTGCATTAACAGCAATGGACCGCCGCATTTCAGCATGCGGCATTCCCATAATGAAACAGCAAGAGTGAAAAGAAAAATACGTTGAAACGGCAATGTGATTAGCAGAGAGATTGTGTAACATAGGCATCGAGGGGGGAGCTGTGACAGTCGTTGTCCAAGGCCAAAGATAATGTTTTAATAACAATCATAAAGTATCCGATTTAATAGTATCAGCGTGCCTCTTCGGAGTTTAGATATGAGCGGAAACTAATGAAGCCAAATATAAGAGTGCCATCCTTCTTGCTCCCCAGAGCCCGCTCAACTCCACGCTCGAAGCCCCTTAATCACCCCTCCCGCTCTCCGGCCACATTAGCATAGTAATGGCGCTTCAATTGAGCCTCTTTGTTTTTTAATTAAACTCCCAGCAGGTAAAAGTAAAACACATTAAAGATCGCGGGAAATGTGCGCACTAATGACCTAAAGGTGCCTTTTCCATCACACGGCGGGGCGAGTCTTGCAAGTCTTTCTGTGGGGGCTCCCCACCAGAGATGGCCGGTCGCCCCCGGAGACGGGAGGGGAAAACACGGGCTGGCCGAGGGTGTTTTCTGCGGACGAAGCCGGGGTCTGAGGTCATTGAGGCGTATTGAGAATCCACCTGCTTCACACTCATGGGAAAGCAGGCCTACCATGGTATTAGTGTGAAGTGCAACGGGTACATATTTCGGTCCGGGTTCGAGAAGCAGCCCATTGTCAGCTACGACAGTATAAGAGACTCGCAGAGATGCTACACGTATAGTTCTTTGAATGCTTTTCATGTTTGAGTAATATTCACAGACGCAAGTTACTCTCTCTCTCTCTCTCTCTCTCTCTCTCTCTCTCTCTCTCTCTCTCTCTCTCTCTCTCTCTCTCTCTCTCTCTCTCTCTCTCTCTCTCGCTCTCTCTCTCTCTCACACACACACACACATATGTGAGGGCATGAAGAATCTCTGTTATTCAAATACACGCACACACACACACACACACACACACACACACACACACACGTGAGGAAAAAGGTAGAATCCGAGGCGGGGGGCTGGAGAGCGACGCCGAGCTGGGGAGACGGATAGAGGTGGGTGGGCAGCGGGAGAGAGGAGGAACACACACAGGCCTGTCGCTAGCTGTTAGCAGGCCAGTACACATGCCTCTAGGCACGCTGTTTGGCCAGCTGTAGTGAGGAAGGCAGCGGTCCGTGTTTTAGGCTCCTGAAGGGTTCTCTTGAGATAAAGCCCAAAGGGTGCCACTTGAAAGTTAAAAAGGGGGTTTGAGATGGACGTTCCAGGCTTTAGGCTGGTTCTAAAGAGACTACATCTCTGTCTCCCCTTGCCGCTCCGATCTAAGGCTGGTTCTAAAGAGACTATAGGCTGTTTCTAAAGAGACTATAGGCTGGTTCTAAAGAGACTATAGCTCTGTCTCCCCTTGCTGCTCTGGCGTCAGAGGCGTCTAGCGAGGAGGTTCGGCTAAGGCCGTGACATCTTTACGGCACCTGCTCTGCACGCCGCCGCCCAACGGAGCAGAGGCAGGGGGGCTGCTGGGATGTCTCTGGTTTAAAGCCACTGTAAATTCCTCCCGCACCCGTTTTATATTTTTAATAACTCTCTAGTTGGGCCTCTCCCCCTCTCTTTATTTCTGTCTACCACCTTCCAAGGCAATCTAGGTGAGGCGAAGCAGACCTTCCCATTAAGAGCCTCGACGCTCTCATCAAACCCTTCTGAATGTGTGCTGCTTCTAGAAGAGAGAGGGCAAGGGAGGGAGAGAGAGAGAGAGAGAGAGAGAGAGAGAGAGAGAGAGGGGAGGAGGCGGAGAGAGAGAGAGAGAGAGAGAGAGAGAGAGAGAGAGAGAGAGAGAGAGAGAGAGGGGAGGAGGGGGAGAGAGAGAGAGAGAGAGAGAGAGAGAGAGAGAGAGAGACAGAGAGAGAGAGGGGAGGAGGGGGAGAGAGAGAGAGAGAGAGAGAGAGAGAGAGAGAGAGAGAGAGAGAGAGAGAGGGGAGGAGGGGGAGAGAGAGAGAGAGAGAGAGAGAGAGAGAGAGAGAGAGAGAGAGAGAGGGGAGGAGGGGGAGAGATAGAGAGAGAGAGAGAGAGAGAGAGAGAGAGAGAGAGAGAGAGAGATTATATAGAGAGAGAGAGAGAGAGAGAGAGAGAGAGAGAGAAAGACAAAGCTGGGACTGGCCAATGGAGCTAATGGCTATCACATGCTGTAACTGCCAACAGATACAGTAGGCGTGATTGATAGGGAGCTAAAGCAGGTCTAGTCAGCACAGACTTAAGGAGGGCTTGTTGTGCTCGTTAGATGACATCAGCTTCAAAGCGGTGGAGAACCAGAAGGGCTCATCTGCTTAAACAAGCCACACACACACACACGCACGCACACACAAAAGAAGAAAGAAAAATCACAAACGCCTAGATCCATCTCAACTGAAACAGAAACGCATGACAGGTTCGCACGAACAAAAAACTCCCCCATAACGACCGTCATCGGACATTTGAAAGCACACCTTAGTTACGTTGCCTCACGGATATAAACGTCAAGTCAGCTCTCCAATGTTTGCCCGGAGCCCGTTGCAAAGCAACATTGGCAGTGCAGGGGCCTGTTATAATTACTGTTGACCCCGGGAGGGCCGAGATATAAAACAAACAGTAATATGAGGTGTGTTAAAGCAGAGGTCGGCAAATATGCAAAGGCGAAGAACCTCACGCTCCGCCCTCCTCCTAATCTGCAGGACCTACGCCATATTAAGACGGCTTTGGAGCCACTTGTGACCCAGCTGTTCGCTAATGAAAAATTCCACAGCTTCTCGCGGAGGCCAGTGGGGTCTAAGCAGCCCCCCCCACCCCCACCCCCTTTCCGCCTCGCTCTCCTTCGCCCCCGAAAAAGCTAGCCATGTCCATCTTGAGGAGTTTACCGAGCCTGAAAAGATACTGGATTATTGGGTGAAGAGGGCTCGGAAACCGAGGGAGACAATATGGATGGAATCCCTGTGTGTGTTTGCCTCCCTCTTCTCCTTCCAATCTCCAGGACATTGTGTGGGGAGGAGTGTTTGTCCAGGGGTTTTTAATGGGCTGAAATGATCTGATGATCATTGAGAAGCTCGCTAGCTGTGTGAGAGGCTCTGTTGATTCAATCTAAGCCTAAAATGAGTTTGGAGGGGAGGCATGCAGGCCATAGAAGACGCCCGTGAAAGCCAGGCTCTGGTGTTTGTGCTAATGCTTTATAGGCAACCTCTCATTTCGACAATCTAAACACAGAATTATTGCTCTAATCCACGGATTGGATATCTATCACGACTCATGAAAATAGACTTTACTTTAATCACTGGGGAAACTCAAATTATATGTTGTAAAGCCAATGGCTGAATAAAAAAAAAATACACAGTATTCTGGACATATGCAAGTGCTCCGTAATGATTGCAATGTCAACTCAGCTTAATGCTGTGGAAAAGTGTGCTGAAAAAGCACATTGCTGTGTTGCCGGGCAGCATTCACATCCGCTAAAAACATTACATACGGCTGTGATGAACCAGTGTGCATGCTGGGAACAGGACCCTGCGCCCGGCAATAGGAAAAGAATAAATAGACAGGAACAAGCTGATTTAGATTTATTTTCTGTCTAGAAAATAAAAACCAGATCAACCTCCTAACCTGCATAGTCTCCCATGTAGCATCCCACTTTAAAATGTCTTTGCTAAAAGGCACTCTGTGATGTTATTTTGTTCGTTTTTCCCCCCTTCTAGTCCTGTCTAGTTCTACACAGCGGACGTGTGTTTGAAAGACGCCGTTGAGGCAGGAAGCTCGCTTTAACACAGGGGAGATGTCTGAGAGATTCCCATAACATTTGGTGGAGAAAAGTCCATGGAAGACCTCCATCAAAAATTACGTTCTCTTCAGAGCAGACACGCTGGAGGCCCCAAGGGATATCGGCATCGCAGATTTTCCCCCAAAAGGCCAACTTCTTTTGAAGGTTAGGTCGCAGATTATAGCCACAATGAATAGGTAGCAAATGAGAGTGAATGGACCATGGCGAATGGGAGCTAAATTAAAAACAAACAAAGTCTCATTCACGGACAGGATGTTTCAGGGCCCAAAAGCCAGGGATTAACACTCAGATTAGCATTCAAATAATATATGTAAATTTCTGATCAAGGGGCCCCTTCAAAGAGCTAAATCCTCAGATTAGCAGGTGTTATGCTAAAAAGAGGTTTTGTGAGGCGTGGTTACACTAGCCAAACAAATATGTCTCTGAGTGCAAAGGCTCTGCATGGATGTATGGCCGTCGCCGTGGAAACCGCGCGGCAGTTAGGTAGCCTTGGGGAGGCGGGCCGCAGTGGAATGTGCCCTATGCATAGGGGGGTGGGCCACGCACCACGGGATGAAAACAAAAAACCTGCTGTTTCACTGAGATATAAAAAAGAATCCACCTGAACAGCTGCTCACCATAACGTTCGCTGAACAATGACACGACTATATGATAAAAAGGCAAAAAAGTTTTTATTCACTAAACTTTTTGAAATGATATTATACCATTAAAAGGGGGCATTTGAGGAGAAAGATCAGAACATCAAAACAAAAACAAAAACTCAATTTCCACAGTAGGTGCAAGAGGACTAGAAACTTCAAGGCGCTCCACTATATTGGCTAAGGGCAGTTCCACATATAATACTCTCTCCAAGTGACGGGGAGCTGGCGAGCTCTTAAAGAGCTTCAGGATAAGATCAGAAACTAGGGATGGCCCAGGATTCCTCAGCCATGCCAGGGGAAAAACAGGAATCCGAGAGCCAGCTGAGCCGTAGTAGACTTTCTGGCAGTACTCATCCGCACAGACCAATGAAACAACAGAGCTACCGTTTCAGAACCCAGGCAGTCCAGATAGTTTCCTGCTAAAGAGAACCGCTTCGAAATACCTGTGTCTTGAGATGAACTGCCAAAGGCATATAGATTAATAAAAGATAAATTGAAAAAATAC
Source organism: Aplochiton taeniatus (assembly GCA_017639675.1). Taxonomy (NCBI): domain Eukaryota; kingdom Metazoa; phylum Chordata; class Actinopteri; order Galaxiiformes; family Galaxiidae; genus Aplochiton; species Aplochiton taeniatus. The sequence continues at coordinate 14,487,601 of CM030185.1, read as the reverse complement.
TCACTTTATGCATTACCCTTCGCTGCGCCATCCCCTCCCATTAAATATTAGGTTATTGAAGTAAGCAGTTGATATATTGATTGTTTATGTTTGGTGTGGTAATCTAATAGTGAGCACTGGTTCTTTTGCCTTTAGCTTTTAGTACGTTTCAAAAGGTCAGGAAAATGATTTTTTTCCCTTCAGAAATGATAACTTATTGGACTGAGAGAAAAATGCCAAGGGACAGCCAATGAATGTATTGTTTGCAGATCTGGTTCAAGAACTACACACCAGAGACCCAAATACATAATTTATACATGCAACCAATGCACATTTTACACAAGACTATTAGCATAGTGTAAAATGTCAAAAGACTGTTCACAGCTGTCAGCTGTTTTTTGTAAAATATATCAGTAATGTCACCATTAAAGCACTGCAAAGAGACCTACATCAACCAAAACAACATATAAATTGTACTACCGTTCATGCTTGCTGAAACTTGCATTGTGTCTGTGTCGGAGGTATGCTGACATGTTGTTCTTCTTCTCACTCTCTCTCTTCATGTCATCGTCTTATGTTACCATGTGGCTATTCAGTTCACATCTTGAAGAATTTAAACATGTTTTTTTTGCCGGAGGAGATCTGGCAAAACAAAATATGAGTGTTGCCCACTTTCCCACACACTCAGGCATACTAAACAGACACTGACAAACACTTGTGTGTGTCTGTGTGTGTGTGTGTGTGTGTGTGTGTGTGTGTGTGTGTGTGTGCGCGTGTTTGCGTGTATGCTCGCTCTCCACCAGGAGGAGAACAGGTTTGACAAAACTCCCTGTCCTCGACACAGAGCCTCTTAAGTGGCGAACAGAATGGAGAGCCATGGTGGCACAGTGCGCCCAACCCTCAAACTGACCCTCTTCTGCCCCCGTAGCCCTTCATCGCTCATGCCCTGTTTGCCCTCGCTGCCCTACTGGAGAGCAAAGAGCCTCACCGCCCTCTGTGACAAGACTTCCCCAAAGAGCAAAGCACATAGGATTCCACGCTTTACATTTGATGGCACTTCACTAATATTCTGAATTCAGATATCCGAATATTGTCATTAATAGGGAGCTAAGGCTACAAGGTCAAGTTCTTGTTCCTGTTTTGCCTGAATACCATCCTATCGGGTAACGTCTCGACGAACAGATCCCAGGGTCTTAATTGCGAGCCCCGGGGCGTCGACGGTTTCCCAAACCCCGGCCACACGTCCGTTCAACGGGTCTCGTTTTGAAACGGGCCGCAGAACGAATCGCCTCCCACCAGCTGCGTGCGTGGACGGCCCGGGCGCTTAATGGAGAGCCCTCCATTCATACGCACTGCAAACGACCCTGGCCGATATGGATCTTTTGACTTCCTTTTTTCCCCTCCGCCCCTCACAGACAGGCATGATGTCTCCCTTCCCGGGGACGCCCCCGCCGTCAGCCCCACTGGGGCCAGAGAAAGGCTCTCCATTCAGGGGCCAATTTTACACTCGGTTTGGGTCGGGCTGCTGGTCCATTGTGTGGTGGCTGGTGGGGAGTGGGCGGATGGGGAGCAGCCCGTCTCTTTTTCTCTCTCTCTCTCTCTCTCTCTCTCTCTCTCTCTCTCTCTCTCTCTCTCTCTCTCTCTCTCCTTCCCTCTCTCTCTCTTTCTCTCCCCCTCTCTCTCTCTCCCTCTCCCTCTCGCTCTCTCTCCCCCTCTCCCTCTCTCTCTCTCTCCCTCTCGCTCTCCCTCTCTCTCGCCGTCCTCGGTGCCCTGAGGAAAGCAGCTGCCTCCAGAGCGCTGTGGCAGCACTTTCCTGCCGCCGAGTGATGAATGAAGGGCAGAGCTTAAGAGGGCCGAAGAACACACAGCTCGATAATGAGGATGAAGGGAAACACACGTGCGTGTGAAGGCACACACACACACACACACACACACACAGAAACAACACTCCAAACAGAACTCAAACTCTCTCACAGGCACGCACAATATAGGGTGCATCAACTTTAAGCAGAGCAGGTTAGTCTCAGGGAGTAGAATCACATAGGTCTGAGGTTATTATAAGAAGAAGCTGAGGGGTGAAGAGAGGGGGGTCTAACAGGTCCAACACGTTCCACCAGCCAAGCACCGTCCCTGGGGAAGATGAAGAGGTTGTGGCCCCCTCTGGCCCTCCACGACCTGGAGCTCTCTCCTCCTCCAGGGCCCCCATGCAGCCTCCTCCCGGCTCACCAGTAACCTCTAATGACAAGGCCCTGAGGCCTTTATCCCAACCTCCACTAAACCCACCCACCCACCCACCCACACACACACACACACACACGCCCCCGCACACACTCAAACACTCTTCTCCTATCTCTCCCTCTCCCCTCACTCCTGCCCAGGTGCCTGACAGAGGGGTGTCTGTTTCATGACTGGTGTCACCCACCACCCCCCCCGTTCAACCCCCCCCCCCCCCCCCCCCTTGTGATTTCTCTTCTCTAGGCCCAATGGCCCCGGGGCCCAGCCTTTCATTTGAGGCCCCGGCCCCTGCTCTGGCCCTGGCAGGCAGAGCCCTCGGGTAGGCCCCGCAGCCTGCCAGGGTCTTTGTCTGCTCGGATGCAGAGAAAAGGCCCATTATTTCAACTCAATTTACTGTGAGTAAACACTGAGTGATGAGGGCTCCCTCCCCCTGTCCACACACACACACACACACACACACACAGACACACACACACACACACACACCTCACACACACACATTGGGCTTTCACACACACACACACACACACATACACGCACACACACACGCACACTGACACCCCTCACACACACACACACACATTGGGCTTTCTGATCCCACAGGCCTCTCCCTGACCAGGGGCTACGATACACGCAGTGATAACAGATCACTGCTCTTTGAGCGCTCCTATCAGAGAGCCTCAGAGCCGCTCTCCCTAATTCACTTTCCAACACTAAGGCGTGGACAACCCCCCATGTGTTTCAAAGGCCACGGAGGAGGAGGTTCAAAAGCTTGCGGCCCTGTGGTGGGTGCTAGTGCTTTTTACACGTTTGGAGATCTCATTCGTATTCCCAAGACACTTTGTTGATGAGCAAGGCGGGCAGTAGTGATTGAGGATGTATACTGTTTAAGCCTAAGTACTTCATTGTATTTATTTAGGTAGATTTATTAGGGATTAATCGTTGCTGGTGGCAACAAAAAATGTTATCTTCACGAGTATCCACAAGATCAAGTGGAAGCAGAGGGATGGTTGAAACATTCAGTGAAAACAGTTCAACGACCGGGGAGTTGGCACGGCGACTGTTGTGACTACGGACAATAGTCACAGTGGGAACTTGTGACATGCAGCTGCAAAATAAGACACGGTATAAGATAGAGAGAGCGAGAGAGAGAGAGAGAGAGGGAGAGAGAGAGAGAGAGAGAGAGAGAGAGAGAGAGAGAGAGAGAGAGAGAGAGAGAGAGAGAGAGAGAGAGAGAGAGAGAGAGAGAGAGAGTGTCTGTGAACGTGCATTTTGAAGAACACACTAGAATAAAGCACTTCGTAATGAACACCTAACAATACCATTTCAAACCTCACCAGCAGGCGTTCGAGAGTCTGAAAGATTGCTATTTCAAGCGGTTAATATATCTGCCTCTTTAAATTGTGACCAGGCTCACATTTTAGGCTGGAGACCTACTGTGTGTCTTAATTAGCAGGGATTATCCTACAGCTTTAAGTAGCGCTCGTTTGCGCACTCTGCCCGCTAACACAATTATTTGGAGCCTACTTCATCTTGGACAGAAGCTGGCTGACACAGAGGAAGCTCAAGCTAACGCGATAAAAAGTGGCAAGGCTTATCAGCACTTTGACGCCCCGAACGTGAAAAGGTAACTGTTTATGACAAGGTAATAATGGCTCATGCAAACGGCTCATGTGTAAATTGGTTAGTTAAGGCGTGATGGATGAGGGGGAGCCTAACCGTATTTCCAAAAGAAGCGCTTGATTTCCAGAGCTGTGGGAAATGGGATTTCATTATCCTCTCCCTAATCTCATTAAGAGTTGATGAAATTTGACCCCGAATGTCGCCCCCAAAAATAGCCGCAGCGCGTGAAACCGACTGAAATACCTAGGCTGGAAAACAACAAAAAAAAACACCAAACTAAAAGATATAGAGGTAGCTAATTGAATGAACTCACATAATCTTCTTCTTGCCCTTTTTCTACACTTCCAAGCAAAAATAAATACAAAATAAATCAAATACAAGCACATTTATGTGGTTTGTGGTGTGTCTTAAAGGCTGCCTGTACTCCCGACTGTGTTACCAAGCAACGCCACTCCACGGAAACCCACCGCCGTTCAGCCAGAGTGGATCTAAGAGGAAGACAACCGGGATTAGCACGGCATAGCTATAAAAGGCTAATTAAAGAAGTGATTCATCATCAGATTATAAATGAGGCTGGGGTGGAGGGAGGCCCTGAGCTCCGCTGTTAATGAGTCTGTGCCCCCCCGCCCCCCCCACGTCCCCTTCGGTCACACTGGCCGCTGGCTCCTCCACACATCGCCCCTGTAATCCGTTTACCGGGCCGGCGAGGAGCCCGACCGCCGGGCCCGCTCCGCGCAACGAAACCGCCGCCACCTATGTCTCCTCATAGGCTTGATCAGTGTCATTACAGGAGCACTTCTTTCTGGGTTACTTCGCTTGGACTAATCTCAGTGCTGGCCCTGTCTGGAGCAGAGGGATCATCAGAGGGCTATTCAGAGACCTCTCATCGTGGCTCAAACCTTTGAGTCAAAATTAACACGAATTGCGAGAAGTGTCCATTGAGCTCGAATGAAATTAAAATAGAAAATCAAGTGAACTCATGCCCAAAGGAGGGACCAGCCACTTACTCTTTAATACAGAGCTTGAGGGTTTTTAAATGTACTACAATACAACAGCCATATCAGTGTATTTGTTTATGCAGTACACCCGAAACCTATTCAACAACAAAGAACCCGCCATTACTACAATGTTTGCCAGAGAGCTATGATTATCATGGATAGAACATCTCCTACTAGCCATGGTAGGACCCAGGAACATCACCACACAGTCCTACCGACGCTTCTCAGGGCCAGCTCGCTAGCACATATCCAATTACCTCCAATGCACACTTCAGTTTATCTCCCTCGGTCATTACCTAAATTGCCGACATATCATTAGGCTACCTGTGTGTGTGTGTGTGTGTGTGTGTGTGTGTGTGTGTGTGTGTGTTCCTGTTTCTCCTAATAGGGCCCAAAGGGACGGTCAGGGAGGTTTTGTAAGTAGTAAGCCCCAGTCGACTCCATAAGCAAACGGTTTCGAAACTGTTTCTGGAAGAAAAGGGGGAGACGAGAGCAAGAGAGAGAGAGAGAGAGAGAGAGAGAGAGCGAGAGAGAGAGAGAGAGAGAGAGAGAGAGAAAAAAAACGCATGAACCTGAGATTATGCACGGGAGGGCTGGAACACTTTTGCCATTATGCAGCCAACACAACGACTACCTGTCATGAGACCGTGGCGAGAGCCGGAATGGGGAGATTAATTACGTGATGGCGGAGGAGGAGAGGAGGAAGAAGCGGGAGAGGTAGAAGCGCCCCTAGCCCTTCCGCCAGGCGACGGTGTGGGCAGACGCCCCTCATTACATTAGCTCCCTGCCGGGCCTCTGGAGAAACCCAATTGACTTCAGAAAGAGCCACGGCCACCACAGAGGCCAGCGATTCCAGCGCTGCACCGTGACCCTGATGGAGGATCGGAACGTCTCTTAACGAGTTGACTGCGTGCCAGTAATAGCGGGGTGGTAGTTCCACCGGGCCTGGATCAAATTGGGTCGACGGCAACGCTCTGTGATTTGGGAGCGGACGTTTTGCGTTTCCCTTCAACGATAAGTCGTCTCCCGAGAGCGAGCGGACGCTGGCGTAAAATTGTGATGCAATTATCTACTTGACGGTGTGCTATTTCCAATGTGCTTTGTTTGACATTGGACTCAGGGGTGTTCAGGGTACGGGGCGTTTTCATCTGAACGTCATCTCTTGTCACGTCAAAACAAACATAGCCCGAATATGACACAGAACCATGAATAATCATAGCGGATACTGTTTGGAAATACCGATGCTTACAAACGTGAAGGATTGCATGCGTTTACCCGCCGACATTCTTCCAAAGATCAACGATAGTCAGGTTGAATTTCGTATTATCGAGTCAGTTGGCTCGCCAACAAAATCAAACCAAAATGGTCAATATGAATCTCAGATATGTACATAACGTATAAACAAATACAAGGTGCCTTTGTTCAGCTTCATAACACCCTCTCCTCTCCTCACGGCAGAGAATCCAGTGACAGAACATCGCACCACATCCTTCAAAAGATAGCCTTGCCGCAAGAGATGCTTGCGTGACACCTTCCATCCATCCTGCAGAGGGGGCCCGGAGGCCCCGGCGCGCAATTACAGGGAAAGGTGAGGCCCTCTCAAAATGCCTCGCCCACAGGGAGCCGCACAAGCAATAACACGGCGGCGCGCGGGGGACGAAAGGCCCGGATCAGACGGAGAGACGGGCCGACTGACAGGGATCAAGCGGAATCCCCTCTCCCTGTCATCTGCTGCCCGCGTGTTCACGGGCCGGGCTTAGCTAATCTAATTCCTGCCCAGTAACCCCTGCACCCCACCCACCCACCGCCTGCCAAAAGGCATTTGTCAGTCAGGAGAAGTGTCCGGGGGAGAGAGATGGGAGACGGGGGGGGGGGGCAGAGAGGGAGATTTGTGCCGATGTGAAGAGGGTGCTTGAATAATTATGAATCAGGCAGCTTAACCTTCCCGGGGAGTTCATTTCAGGAGCGCCGGGGACAGCGGACTCTTTTTCTCTCTGTGTTTTTTTTTTTATTTCCCCGGGGGGCCCCTAATGCCATTGTGAGGGAGGGGGGAGATGAAGACGCAGGGCAATATTGTTGTCTGTTAGCGGCCGCGCGACGAGCAGGCGCCCCCCCCCCCCCCCCCCCCCCCCCCCCCCCCCCCAGCGCCATGCCTCCGCTCACACCTGCCGTCATCGGGCTAATTTGTTAAACACATCAATGGCGCTGGGGCCAGGCTTTTCTCTCTCTCTCTCTCCGCCGCGTCGGCCCCCATTGATTCAGCCTCCGCCTCGTGACTGACAGGAGCCCGCCCTCTACTCAGCTCACAAAAAGAGAGGAGAAAGAATGAGCGCCTGCTTTTTGTGGACCGGGCGGGCACAAAGGTTGATAACTTTGGTAAAAAAAAAAAAAAATCTATTATTATTGATGTCAATAATATTATTATAGAAATGACAATGAAATATGAGGAAAATATTATTATTAACCAAGGCAGAGAGAACGTGGACTAAAATAAAAATGTGTTTCACTTTTTCATGAAGGTGCTAGACTGACAGAAACAGACGGAGGGATAGAGAGAGAGAGAGAGGAGAGAGAGAGAGAGAGAGAGAGAGACGGAGAAAAAACATGGATGGGAGAAGTGAAGGGGAGGGAGGGCCAGACCGACCCAAACCAAGGGTTAGATAAATCCCAGCATGTGCAGAAATGATACTTTACAGCCCTCTGCTTCGGGAAGCCCTTTAGAGCTGAAATTCTTTCATTTAGAACAGGGCCCCTGTCTGTGTCCCTGCCTCTCTCTCTCTCTCTCTCTCTATCTCTCTTCTCTTCGTCTGGTCTACCTCTCCAGTTCATTACTCCCTCCATCCCTTCCTCCTTCCCTCTCCCCTCCCTCCCTCCCTCCCTCCCTCCCTCCAGGTGGTAGAGTCTCCTGTCATGTTTGCGGCAGGCTGCCGGCTGAAAGACTGGACAGACGGCTGGATGGTAGAAAGGGCCCCGCTGTTGTTTCGGGGGCTGAGGCAGGCTGAACTCCGTGGGTCGGCTGGCCTCGCTGGCAGCCCCGGCTCCCCACATCTGGATCCAGTTTGCCGGGGAGCACTCTGGAACAAGGGCTGCCTCCCTCTGCCAAGAAGAATGGCAGTCCTTTGATTCCCCGTACTCCCAAGACTTGCTCTAATTGTCACCCCTCGTTATTTAGTCAAAGGTGCAGGGATGAATCATAAACTATTACGTGGGGATGGCGTTTTCCCTCTCACAGAGAAAGCCTCCTCTTGACTTTCTCATCCCCCCTCCCCCCCCTCCCCATTTCTTTTGACATGGCTGATAACGGAAGAAGAGCCTATATTTTCTCTTGTCTTTTTTTTCCAGAGGGAAGGCTGTAGGATGAACATTGCTCATCTCGCTGGCGGCTGTTTACCCCCAACCCCCAACCGCCCGGCCCCCCCCCCCCCCCCCTTCCCTCCCTCCCAGCATCACAGGTTTTTCGCTCTGAGAGTGGACAACTTTTTTGCCCAAAACCGCAATTGAAGTGCACTGTAAAAGCTGTGGCAGTTCTAGATTATGTCTCTATAAGGTGAGGCTTTGTCTTTTGTCGTAAATGTCGAAACACTACAAGAAGAATCCATTTCAAAGCGTCAGTCTTAAGCAATTAACGATTGTAGGGATCTCTGCAAATGATAACAATATATTTCATAGCAAGATATACATATTTAGGGTGGATCCCTTGTGTGAATGAATCAACAGCAAAGGGATTATAACGTTCCAGTAATTCAGAGCAAAAGGAGTCACGGTTGGGAGGGAAATGTGAAGGAAAGGCGGGAAAGCTTTGGAGAACTTCCACCTTGTCTGCAAGGAAATCAAGGAAATCATGGAAGATAGGCGAAATGTACAGCATTAATAGAACTTCCCAGTTCAACCTTTGTTCCTCCAAATCTGCTGGAAACGCTGTTGCTTAAGAGAACATGAGAACACACGCCCAAAAATTGTCAATTTCGCTTTAAAAAAATCTCACCTGTTGACAGGTAAACAATAATACACCCTAAGCATTCCTCTGTGGCCAGACAAGGGTATGGTAATGACGAAATATAGCGTCCTATGGTTTTTGTGGGCCGTTAAGAGTGACAGCTAACCGCCTGGTGTTCTGTTGCCTAGCGATCCTTCCCGTAATGGTGGCTGTGCGACCATGAAGCCATGTGGCCTGGCATTGCCCCAGCCCAGAGGAGAGAGATCCCCGGAGGCTTGGTACAGGGTGTAGCCTTCCTTTGATGTCTCTGGCAGGTTTGTTACGCAAGCACAGCATGGCGTGAATAAGCACTTTGAGGTGTGGGTATGATGTGTGAGACCTCTGTGTGTGTGTGTGTGTGTGTGTGTGTGTGGTGTGTTCATTGTGCACATCACCGAAGGGGAATGGCCAATCGGTACGTGTGTCGGTGCATCTCTTTTCCGCGTCACGTGATGACTCGGCCCTTCTCACTTCCTTCAACCTCGGTGACACCCTCAAGCTGCCACGCCGTAGACTTGCCAAACGGCCGGAGCCCGAGGCCACGCGAACGATCCCGTTCCAGCCATTTTGGTAAAATCAGCAAGACAGATCCACGTCGGCTGCAGAGAGACCTTCGGCAACACCACCTTTTTTTGGCCCGAGACGTAGAGACAGGAAAATGGAAAAAGTAAAGGGGGGAAAAAAAAGAGAGACATCTGCCAAAAAACCAAGGCATCCCCTCGCTTTCCCATCGCACACCAAGCCCCTTCTTGGTCTCAGAGACGTAGAACCACTTGCATTCACACAGCCGTATTGAGTGTTCCAAAATGAGGCGGAAAGATGCCTATCGCCGTCATCTCTGTTACCTCCGCTAGCCTGACGGCACTTTGTTTACAGTTGTCATCACCGGTTCACCACCAGCGCTCAGATCGGCCATTTTCCCTCCTATTGTGAGCCGAGCATACCATCAGATTAAGCGGGCTCTGATTTCAGCGCTAATTGTGCACGTCCACTTAAGAGGCTGACAGATGAGTGAGTGAAGTAGGGAAGCTTCGGTGGCTCCAGTGCTCATCCATCATGGCCTAACCGATCGGGCAGTCTCTGAACGCACGCTAGCTAGCTAACAGCATTAGCTCTCTACTGCTGGGCGTCTAACTAGCACATCAGTCACAGGAGCTACATGCTAACAGCATTACAGCTAATGTTGGGGCTCCTAACTAACGCATCAGTCACCGAGCTCATGGCTGATAAACGTCGGTGTCAAGCCGTGGAACCGTTTAAACGTGGCTTTGTTTCGGCCATTTTTGCGCCACCTGTATCGGCCTTAACAGAGCGGTGATAAAATGAATCACAATTGGTGGATCTTTGGACTGTGAACTGGCATTTGGGGAAGAATGAGGGACATTCCGATGAAGACATTTACAAAACAGCCTGGTCACAACCGTTACTCATGTTCACAAATGCCCTTTCACTAAAACAATGCCTTTTCCCGTCAACAAATGCAGGATAGTCGTTTCAATACACTGCAGATATAACAGTAGGCCACAATATGCAAGAAGATATATGGCCTCAATTGAGTTATTGTTTTCATTTCACATTTCACAAAAACACTGAATAACCATGATGAGTTTTAATTTGAACCAACAGTATCAGTAAAAAAAAAAAAAAAAAAAAAAAAAAATTAAAGAGAGACAATAAAACAAGAGCAATGTTTTCATTCACATGGGGATTCTACGGCCGTAATCTAAGATGGGCGCCAATGTGCTAACAGCATTAATGATGTTATAACGAATTATGAAAGTAAATCAAATTTGCCTAGCCATTCGAGCGCCACTAAAATGCCAAACAATAAACCACCAGATTGCAAATTAGATCAGGAAAAATATCAAACACATTGCGGCGGAGGGGGGATCCATAATTGCGTTTAGCGCGCCGGGCGCTCCCCGGGGAGAGGAGACACTAAAGATCGTCAGAGCGCCACACGGCAGCCACTATTGACAGAGCAGTAAAAATCGACAGGCTAACTAAATAAACACTCCACGCTGCATTAAATATTCAACAGCCTGGGACTCGACTGGCGCGCGCCTGCGGTTCAGCGTCACCTCTCTCTCTCTCTCTCTCTCTCTCTCTCTCTCTCTCTCTCTCTCTCTCTTTCTCTCTCTCTCTCTCTCTCCTTTTTCTTTCTGATTCTGATTCTCTGCTGCAGGTCTGCAGGCTCAGTTCCATCCTCCACCTCCCCTCCCTACCTGTTTCACGGTATCCCCCGCTCCTCGCTTCCTCTCCTCAACTACACCCCTCTCTTCCTCCTGCTCTGTTTCTCGCCCCCCCCCCCCCCCCCCCCCCTTCCTCTCCTCTTCCCATCTCCGCTCATCCACCCCTCCCTCCCTCCCCTCCGTTTCTCACTATCTCCCCCCCGCCCCCACCCCACCCCTCCTCTCCTCCTCTCCTCCACTCCCCCGTGACTGTTGACAGCAATAAATGATGAGGGGCCGGAGGGCCCTGCTCCACTGGGAGGACAGGGAGGACGGGGTGGCTAGGAAGGAGAGGAGAGGAAATAAAAGAGCAGAGCCACTCTGACCGATGCCCATTAACCAAGGGCTGAGCTCTGGACTCTGGGGAACACCCTCTGACCACTCACTGCCCTTCTCTCTCTCTCTCTCTCTCTTGCTCTCTCACCCTTTCTCTCTCTCTCTCTCTCACCCTTTCTCTCTCTCTCTCTCTCTCTCTCTCTCACCCTTTCTCTCTCTCTCTCTCTCTCGCTCTCTCTCTCTCTCTCTCGCTCTTACTTTCTCCTTTTCTCCAGCACATGCATTTCCGATTCCTCCCTTTCCTTTCCTTTCCTGCTTGAACACACACGCACACACACACAAACACTCGGCCATGCGAGATTAGAGAGTTTCTTTGATCCAATCAAGTTCTGGAGATGATACACCAGCTCCGCGCTGCGGTAATTCCCAGGCACAATAACGTATGCCGTGCCCCGCTTGCCGAGCCAGGGATTCAACACATTTGTCCTCTTGTGTTTCACACAAGACTGACAGCTAGATGGAAGAGGGAAACACAGATTGATCAAAGAAAAAAAGTCTCAAGCTCCTGAGGGGGATCTGACAAGATCACGTGCATTCGTCTGCTCTGCTGAAGGGGTTGGGCGGGCGGGCGGGCGGAGATGGAGGACAGGGGGGCCGCCCGTATTCAAATGAGCGGTGACAGCGTTATCGTGTGTGGAATATCAACAGAGTGATTACTGCTCGGTGTCGGGTCGGGGCTGTAGCTCCCCCGCCGCCGTGCTCTTCACTTCTCATTCCCTCTCTCCGGGGAGAGATGGGCACCGTGGCTCCAGAGAGCAAAGCTAATAATGGCAGCTCGGATACGGGCAGGGCGGAGACGAGCCCCGGGGTCCTGAGGAGCAGGCTGCTAAACGTCGCCACGGCTCTCGGGGAGGATTCTTTTTTTTTCTCTTCTCCCTGCGCCCCGACCCCCCCCCCCCCCCCCCCCCCCCAGTGCCGATGAAATGATTAAAAAAAAAAAAACGCCACCAGCAGCAGCCACCCCAGAGCGACAAGCTGTGACCTGTCGACTAGTGATCTATGGTGTGTGTGTGTGTGTGTGTGTGCGTAAGTCTGTGTGTGTGTGTGTAGGTGCAGGTGTGTGTGTGTGTGTACGTGCACTCACGCAAAAAGCTCGGGGTCACAACTACTCTGTCAGTTCAGTTAAAAGACATTGGACAACCTTTTGTGACATCAGCTGATGGATATTAATCCTTAATTGCTTATCATTGTAAATCTAATACAATAATCAAATCATCACATACTGTGTACAACTGCTTCTGCTGAGATAATAAACAGCCTGTGTCCCCCCCCAAAAAATTCCGACGTCATCCTGTGAGGCATTTACAAATATTCCCTGGTACTGTGCCAAAGAGTGAATACGTTTAGCATTGTGTCTCTTAATTTAAAGCTCCAATTTGTCCAGGTGCTATCAAATAAAATACACACGTTGCCATCAATCCACGTGCGGCCCAAACAGCTGGCTTGTGGAGCTGTGTTATGAGCTGTGTTATGTCAACTTATGGCCACACATCAGCTTTTCCCAGGGGAGGCATTGACTAATGTCTGAAAGGGTAGAGAGACAAAGGTATGGAGGTAGGAAGTAAAAAAAATACATAAAACAGCAAAGGAACCTGGTTGCAGAAGAACCCTGGAGCTGTGTCCTAACACACACACACTAACACACACACATACACACGTACACACACACACACACTCAGTGAACATCCAGGAATGCTGAAACATCACTCCCGCATATATACACCCCTTTGACCGCCCCCGTCGATCTTGGAATAAAAACGATTCTAATTCATCCTTTCTAATTCATCCTTTATGCAGAGAGAATTTAAATGAGAGAAATAGTTATCATATTCATACTGTTTAAAAAACGGCATGCCTCCTGTGCAACTCCAACATTAACCACGTCTTCAAGGCTTAAGCCTAAAAATGTATGTTATTTTTCATTACCTTGCATATTGTTCCGTTGGAAATGCAGATTTGCATCGGTTGTCGTTACAGACCAGATTAACAGTGAGGGCATTTGAACGGGGTGGCGTGGAGAGAGAAGGGGCCCGCTAGCGCTCCTACGTACCCCCCCCCCCATCCCCCGGGCAGGTGCCGCGGGCCCCTGGCCCCCAGTGTTCGCCGGCACCTCATATATCTGCGCTGGGAGGATCCCCTAATCTCCCCGCTTATCTCCCGAGTCATACGTCCCACTCAGGGCGGCCAGCCTGGGGGAGGGAAGGGGGGGGCTAAGAGACCTGCTGGGTGGTAATACAGACACTCCCAACGGACAACCTTATCGTCAACCCACCCTGAGGAACATGCTGTACACGATGCTGTGCATGCATCAAACACACACACACACACACTTATAATTCTGAAAGAGAGGGTACCATAAACCTTGGAGAATGTTTGAACCCCATTACCTGGACGATCGGGGGGTTCACTTTAGTCATCAGAGTATCGTGGTGCTGTTTAGGTGCTTTTGAACTCTGGTTGAACAAACCCCAATGAGCCCCCAGCACCACAGACAACGCCCAGCCCCAAAAGCAAGACACTGCTGTAGCCATGAACATCACCCTCTCATAGGGTTGAAGGGCCGAATGTCGTTTGTCAAACTTTCAGAGCTAAAACAGTCAGATGAATTCGATTTCTAGCGCGGACAAATGCCAGAGGACCAGAGGGCTTCAACGACTCGGTAACAGGACCAAGCTTTGCACGAGTCTCTCGCCTGACAGTTGGAAAACGTTTCGCTCACAACGAGCCGCTCAACGTTGTGTCACAAAGAAAACCCCAGACCAATACACAGGGACTGGAAAAAGTTGTCATACACAAGTTTCCACCCTGTCCGTGTCGTATTTCAAACCCGGCCCGAGTTAAAGAGAGACACAGGCACAATTACAACGCAGTAAAACGGCTCCAGCAAATCTCCGACTGCACGTTCAGTAATGTGACATTTCAAATGCTTCCCTCACTGCCATTGTTGTTTTGCTGAAACTGTGTGTTCTGTTTTTTTTTTCCTGGTATCTGGTGTTGTTTTGCAGCCATAAAAAAGAATATGGCGCGTAAGTTGGCCTTTGCCCGACACGGTCTCTCCCTGCAGGTCCATCCATAAATCGGAGAGTATGGCTAACGGTGCACGACAAAAACGACGTCTGTGTTGCTCCATCTTTCCCCTTCCCTTTGAACGGGGCTTTGATCCTCGAACCTTATGGAGGCTCAGCGTAAACACTCGTCCGCCCAGGACACTTTTATCACCTCCAGGTTTGATACCAGGCATCTGCTCGGAAGTGCACGACATATAAAAACAAAAAAAAACAGCAGACTCCACAGTCAAAACTCTGCTTCTTGTTTTCTCTTGTCGTTAAAGATAAACACACCACTACAAATGTCGAAAGGTATCTTTTCTGAAATGAATGAGGCAACGAGGCACACTTCCTCTGCTCTCTATGGGAAACCGGCTCTTTCACCACCGGTTACAAGAGTTTGATCCAGCGCCTGGTGCAGGGTACAATTGCGCAATCCTACCCCCCACCCCCCCCCCCCCCACCCCCCCCCTCTCCGTGCCTGACACAAAGCCGCGGGGCATCTCACCGGCGTCCAAGAGAAAAGCGCACACGTCCATGTGGCTCCGAGCTGCTTTTGGACACGGCGTTGCGTGGCGAACGCCGCCTTCGACCCGACTGACCGCACGTGGGTCGCTCTGACTGGGACGAGGTCCGGAACCAAAATGGATCACCAGGCCGTCCCCACGCTGTGATGCGCGCGGCCGACACCTGGTCTGAACACGCGCTGCGGGCCGTGGTCATATGCGGCCCGCGGCTAGAGACACAGTGGCCAACACAAGGGCACGTAGACAAACGCAGATGAGCCCTGTTTAAACATCGGGGTGAAAGGTGCGGCAGATATTTATTATTCGTAATGGTTTCTCAGACGAGGGAAATAGAGAGAGTGGAGGGAGGGTTGGCACAGTGGGTCTGGAGAGAAAAAGTGGGAGAGAGCAGACGAGAGCAGAAGAATGAAAGAGAAGGAGTGAGGGAGGGAGGGAGGGAGGGAGCAGAGAGAGACCACAGGAATGGTTTATCAGAGGAGATCAGCTGAGTGACTAATCAGATCCAGACTGTGACGACCAAACCTGTTCTAGGTGGAGATAATTCTACGTTCCACGCCAACACGTGGGCCGTCCTTCCCCAACCACACCACACACGCCTGGCCTTCTCCTCACTCTTCCCCCTCCTCCACCCTCTATTCTGTCCAGTTCAACTCTCCCACCACCACCACCACCACCACGCTATGGGGCGTACTTGCTGTCCCTCTTTTCTCTCTCTCTTCTCTTCTATGACCCTTCTCCTTTTTAATCCCTGTGTCTTTTTCTCCAATCTTTTCCCGTGCCCTTTTTGTCCTCCTCCCATTCCTTGTCCTTAAACGGACATCCAATCCAATCCCAGCTCCTCCAAGCCCTGCTTCAAGGCCAGTTGGAGCTCCAACCTACACTATGGCTCCAAGCCAAACTCCAATCCCACCACCAGCTCCAACCTGACCTCCCATCCCACCACCAGCTCCAACCCGACCTCCCATCCCACCACCGGCTCCAACCCGACCTCCCATCCCACCAGCGGCTCCAACCCGACCTCCCATCCCACCACCGGCTCCAACCCGACCTCCCATCCCACCACCGGCTCCAACCCGACCTCCCATCCCACCACCGGCTCCAACCCGACCTCCCATCCCACCACCGGCTCCAACCCGTCCTACACACGAGCAAGACTACAAACACGTTGCCTGGAAGGGGCAACCCACCGTGTCTTACGCAAGACAAATGTTCCCTTTGGTCTCGGTTTATTTATCGCATCCATCATCTCCATAACGAGCAGATAATGCATTAGGCGCTCTCCTCTCCACCAGTTCGGGCCTACGCACATCAAAGAGGCACGGCAATAATTACGGCAAATAAATAAATAAATAGAAAGCAAGAACGAAACCCAACCGGAGAAACGGGGAGAGCTAAACGTGAGCGCGAGGGGCATGGTAAGAGTTTCCATTAGCCGTTGCCAGGCTGCCATTAAATGTTATAGGCACATCAGGGCCTGCGGAGCCGTCCTGGTCAGGCCAGTGGGCGGACCGTGACATGGTACACTGTGCAGGGCTCCGCTCCTGGACTCCGCAGACGGCTTCAAAAGAACTTCCCCGTCCAGGAATACAAGCCCCGCCATTTCAATTGCCTTTAACCACTGAGCCAGACAGTGCTCCAACCCGGCGCGGATAAAAGTTGAACTCCGCTGCCCTTTACGAGAAGTTTCACGACTGATGCTTTCCCTCACTGATCTATATTCTTTAATATTAAGAAAAAAATACTAATAATACTTTGTCCTGCGCTGCGTATAAGGCCGAGGCTAGGCAGTGAGCAGTGTTCGGCGGCGTGAGACTATTTACTGCACAGCTTGCCGGTGTTGTCAGAAACGGTGTGCCGCCGTACAGATCCGAGTCTAGCAGCCTGCGAGGGGTGTTTCAAAGCCCCTCCGACGCTTGTCAGTGCAGTTTATTGCTTCCCCGAACCATCCGTAAAAAAGAGGAGCCGTCGAGCGAGAGAAAAACCGTCGAAGAGCCGTGGGTGTAAATCTCTTTTAATGTTGCTGATCGCTGCGTTAGTGCCGCCGCTTCCAGCAAACCGCTCGCTGTTCCCCGCTCCCCGCGGTCCCCTCATTACGCCGTCATCTCGGAGAAACGGCTGCTTTTTCACCTCGCCCTCTCAAATATTGCAAACTCTAAGCGGTTTTCGAAGTTATAACTGCGGAGGATGTTGGCTGCCAAGAGCCTGTCGTTCTGTGTGTGTGCGTGTGTGTGTTTTTGGGGGGGTTCCCGTCCTACTTGGTTTTCATAGCGGTTGGTAAGAGAAGCCGTGCCACAAAGCCAAACGTTGGGGCATTAAAAGCCTTGCTGTTGCGGTACAAACTCAACATGAATAATAGTGCCACCGCGTAGACATTTGCGAAGGCTCCCAAGACAATAGGGGCCGTTGAACACTGCACTCGGAAGGAGGACTACAAATTAAACGCACCTTATGTGCCGCAAATGCATAGATGTCTTTCCTCCAAACAAGGGTCACCTGGGAGTGTAGCATGTTCACGTTTTACAAAACTCAAAGTGCATCTGTCACACAGGCATGAATAGAATAGCATAGAATATAATAGAGTAGAGTAGAAATAAACATAATATACTCGAGTTTAAGTACAGTAGTACATAGTGTAGCAGATTAAAATAGAATATTAGAAATAGAAATAGACACCATCCATGTGGAATGTGGGTGTCAGGGGGCTGACGGACACTTCCAGGCCAGACTGCTCTCCAAGCCCCCCCCCCCCCCCCCGCCCAGTCAGCCTGGTCCTGGTGGGATGTTTTTGTGTGGAGAGGGGCCTCCTCTCCCTCTTATCTTCCCCTGCTCTCAGTGGGACAGCAGGACATGACTCCTCTCTCTGGCTCCAGAGCCACAGGCCTCCACTCTCTGGACGTCAAACCACCACACGGAGGACCTCAATGTATATTCTACAACAGAGGGTCGTGGGGGCCGGGGCGGAGGTGAGGAGGTTGGTTGTGTGTGTGTGTGTGTGTGTGTGTGTGTGTGTGTGTGGGTGTGTGGGTGCATGCGCGTGTGTGTGTGAGAGAGAAACAGGAATGAGCAAGAGAGAGAGAGAGAGAGACGAGAGCGAGAGCGGTATTCATCATTCCTACCATAGAGTTGAGGTTAACGCAAAGCCTATAATAAAATAATAAACAGTAGCGTGCCTCTGGAGGATAAATACTACTGTGGCACACTGGAGTGATATTCCAAGCATGCCTATGGAGAATGTCAACAGGGATCATTGACTGGCATTGAAGGGCCCTCGCCGCTTCACTATTATTTCATGTTTTACATTTCTCCTACAGAAATGGGTTTGTATACTACCGAAGATACTGTGCAGAGGAAAATTTGTGGGGATGTCCCAAACGTTTCGCCTGTCGGCGGGTTGTTATTTACGATTCCGGAACTGCTTCCGTTGCCTCTGACGAGTGCCGACCTATCACGTGCGCCCTGGCCTTTGGTCCTGCGTCCGCACGCTAGCCCCCCCGTGTCCACCGCGGCTGGAGCGCCGCTGCCTCGGACCCCACCCGGCCCGATCGGACCCTCCGCCGTGAGCCCGGCTTCTGGAGAGCGTAACCCAGAACCCAGCGCCCGGGCGTCGCCAGGCGGCCGTGTGTACACATGCTATGTTTCCAAGGAAAGATGGACCAATTAATCTGATTACGATCACATAGAGCACGCCGCGTGTACGCCTGTCTTCGTGGGGCATGTGGGTTACAGATGTGTGCGTGCGTGTGTCTGGGTGAAAAAGAGAGAAAGAGAGAGAAGAGAAAGAAAGAGAGAGAGAGACCAGAAAGACCTCAGGCTAAAAAAGTGCTTAGATAAACATCATCTAGATAAATGCTTTGAACATCAATACATTTGACTAAGTAGCAATGGCTGATATTCTTTGCTAGGAAAAAAAAGTGGTTTGCACCGAGGCACAACTGTATGCAAATCCAGGCTATGGGTGACTGCACGGCGTTCGGAAGTGAGAAAGCAGCAGCCCTGCAAAAGGCTTGGAAATAAAACCCTGCGGCAGAGTGTGAGGCGGTCCGTCTGTCAAAGCCGGCTCGCTCTGTTTGAAAAGACAACACCCGGGCACTTAGGGCTTTTTAAACGCTTTCTTTTTTATCTCTATTCTGACGATGAGGGCCTTTGGTTTTGCCGCTAGGAGATCTGAGTTGGGAACAACGCTGCCTTTCGTACAGGTGTGTGTGTGTGTGTGTGTGTGCGTGCGTGCGTGCGTGCGTGCGTGCGTGCGTGCGTTAAATCTGTATGTGGTGCCACTGAAGGCCAACGTTCCGACTGGGGCGGAAGGGAGAGAGAGAAGGAGAAAGAGAAAGAAAGAGAGACAAAACAGGAGAGGCAGAGAGAAAAAGAGAGAGGGAGCGAGAAGGAGAGAGCGAGAGCGAGAGAGAGAAAGACAAGGAGAGCACGAGAGAGGAAAGGCTGAACGAGGAGCTGACGGACGAGCCCTGAAGCCCCGACTCGGACCGCAGGCGAATCCCTGGCTAACCCCCTGTCGCTGACAGCCAGGATGTAGCACTCACTGACAGAACCACGACCCTGGGGGCTCCGAGGCCTCCACCGGGCCCAGGAAGGGAGAGCGGGGCTGGGGGAGGGGCAGCGTGACGATGATGGAGGGAGGCACCGGGTGGTGGTTTGGGTGGCACGCACCGCTCACAGCCTCCCAGAGCCAGGAGGAGAAGCCACAAGACTGTGTGGCCTGCCAAAAGCGTGTCCAAACTCTGGCAGTCTGACAGACCCCAGTGGAGACAGAGACGCACACACACACACACGCACGCACGCACGCACACGCACACAATGCAGTCATGCTTAGATCATAAATATATCCTGCTGTTTTAGAGGCATTTAGGACATTAAAGAATGAACTAAGTTAGCATACAGACCCTACTGTAACAAGCTGAACTGTTTTCTCATGACAAACAGGGAAACCGCTCGCGCATGCAACGGTCGTCTCACAGGAGCAACACGACTTCTCCAGATCCCAGCTGAACTACACCGACACACTGGAACCTTCGGGCCATTCCCGGGCCAAACCACCGAGAGGGTTTTAAAGGGGGTCGGTATTCCCGTGCGTGGCGTCTGCTGGTGTGGGAACGGCACGGTTACGTCATCCTGGCTACAGACGGCAGCCTCCTCCCTTCTCCCCGTCTCCGTGCAGGCGGTGCTGTGATGGAGAGGGGCCGCAGGACTGACCCCCCCCTCCCGCAGGCCCCCACGTTGGGACAGGGGCCCCCGGGCCCGGCCCCAATGCAGCCTCTCCAGCTGGGATCACAGTGCTAGACTGGGGCTTGGGTTTCAGAGCGGGGCCCTGACAGGCAGGCGTGAGATACTTGCGCACGCTGTTATGGCTTTGGATCGTCAGTGGGCCCGATAATATGTTGGCTAATGCATTGGAAGGCTTCTATGCCTATTATCTAGCACTTTCTTTCTGTTGATTTTGAAACATGCTAGTCAAGTGTGTCTTCAGATATTACAGATAAGAATATTACAGATTGTTTTTAGTCGTTAAAAAGCATGTCATCGTTTGCAC
>CM030185.1:14414604-14459604 GCA_017639675.1 Aplochiton taeniatus | reverse complement strand
AACGTTCACATGTAAAATAGCAGATGCATTACCGTTGTTCAAATATGAATGTGTGTTGCAAAATGTAAGGGGATAATAATTCTATAAGATTTGATCTGCAGTATTGACAAAACGTCTTTTTATACTACACTGGAAAAACGCCCTTTTAAGAATATATATATACATATATATATATATATATATATATATATATATATATATATATATATATATATATATATATATACAGGTACACGTAATACACATAATAATATTTCCATAGATATATTTTGTCACAAAGCTCACTCAACTGCCTGAGACATATTTAGGTCGTCTATAACAGCGGTGTTTGTCCGACACATAAGGTCGATGTCCTCACTGCACGAGCCCTTCCCCAGACAGACGCTCGGTGAGCGGAGACACCTCTCCCGGGATATGGCCTCTCTGTTTCTAATGATGTATAATTGACCTGCCCAGGCCGGGAGAAGCTCAACCCTCCAGGGAGGCCATATTAGCTAGACTCCACCTTTGTCAGAAAAACATACCATCAACGAGTCCCTCAAGTTAAAATACATTAGATATAAATAGATATCGCTTCCCTCCCTGAGAATGCCAGTGTCGAGGAAAGAAAAGGTTTTCTTTGTTGGTTTCGTTTTTTACTTACATTTTTTACAACTCATTTTGTGTTATCTAACTCATATTGTTTCTCTGTTGGAACGAATCGGACAAAACAGGGGTGACATTTTTTTTTTAAACGTATCGCTAAAGACATATTTTTAAATAAATGTAAAAAAAGAATATGCATTTGGGAATGTATTTCCCAAAGTCTCATCTTTTCTCTTTTTTGTAAACTGCAATTTAAAGGAACAACTCAGAACGTTCCACTAAATTACCAGTACATCCCACCTGCAGGAGAAACCCTACAGCCCACTTGTAATAAAATCCTAATCTAGTATCAACACTATCTGCCGTTAAACAGTGCTGGTGGGAGCTTTAACAACGCCCCCCCCCCCCCCCCCCCCCCTCCAAAAAAAAGAACCCCTGCTCCTCTCTCTATCTGCTGCACGTCAGCCTGTTAATGACGCCAAAGGTGTGAAAGGGGAACGCTCGCCAATTCTTTGATTCATGAGCCTCAGAGATGATTACCAGGTTCGAATCGTTGCCTGTTGGAATGCAAGTAGGCGTCTCCGGCAGTTGGAAACGGCCAGGAGCCTGACTTCGACAGCCTCAAGGCAGTTTGCAAGCTGACAAATTTGTCTTAAACAGGTGTCATAAAAGTTGAAAAAGGTGCCAATTACATCGACTAAGTATCCCATCAATGCAGATTAAATAAACGAATAGGGCTGCCTTTGTCTAGGTGTGGGACCCGCCTGCTAGGTGTTTAACCTCGGAGGGAGAAGAGGCGAGGCAGTCAGTCTTAAAGAGGCCTGCGGTGAATGATGGTGTGCCGAGCAACGTAACAGGGCCCTGTGAGCCCAGCAGGTTGATGCTATTTAGGCCCTCGCTTGATTTTGTTTTAATATGACAGATGTTCAACTATTCAGCCTTTCTGTGCAGGAGACAGTGTGCTTGTTTACAAAGCAGATCTGGTACTGTCTCTAGGTCTCGCTAGATATAAGCTATGACACACAACCTGGCATCCAACACGGTGACTTATGGAGGGGAAGATGTAGGCTATGTCACACAACCTGGCATCCAACATGGCGACTTATGGAGGGGAAGGTAGAAAAACCAGGAAATTCCAAATGTGGCCAGTGCACATTATCACACACACACACACACACACACACACACACACACACACACACACACACACAAACACACACACACACAACAAACTAACTTTATACACAAAATAACACAGGACAGGATATTAGGTCCATGTAGGGAAAAGTCAAAACATCCCCCTCTTCTGTTTGTTCTGCCTATGTCAGCTGGTCTTTCTTTTCCCGGGGCCTCCTCAAGATGGGGCAGTCTACCGTAACCAAGAGTTACTGCAATGAATTTACCATTGTGGTCCCTAACAGCCAACACTCCTGTTCAAAGAGCTGGGCTGAATGGCACTCAGAACACGGCGAGGTACGGCAATTGATGTAACCCATTGTTCGGTTGCAAGGTGTCTAGCAGAGAGCTAGTAATTGAAGAAGAATTGTTAAAAAGCCATGACACAAAAAAAGGTTAAAAGTCAGTGACAAGCATGAAAAATCACCAATGACATATAGGTTGGAACATAGAGTTACAGAGTTACAAAGACACCCAGAAACCTTTCATTTGGAGGAACGGCCTTGCCTGACTTGAACAAAACACTTACATTGCACAAGTCAAACAACTTCATATTTGATAACATGTGACAAAAGACGAATTCATATTAAATTCATATGAATTGTTCTTGCATAATAATGTTGGCTATTGTAACATAGGGTAAGTAATAAACAGTTCGTCCATGTAAAAATTATCAGAAGAGTAATTGTTATCATTTTGCAAATAAAATATGTCGTTGATTGTTCGGATTTTCGTCAATGCAATATTCTATACAAATGACTCCGCAGTTTAGTGGGACATTTTGGAGAGTTCGATCAAAATCAAAACACGGATTGCAGGCTATAAAAAAAACGTATGCGTATGAGTGTGTGCGCGCGTGTTTAGGTGAGTCCCAGTATACAGGAAGCACACCCAACGTCTTCAAATCAGCCATAGCAAAATGTATTTTGCAAGGGCCCAAAAAAGTCAGAGACCACTGAAGCTTGCTTTACATGCATTCATGCTTCTTACCATTATAATGTTGAAAAATCATCGGAGTTTGTCTTAGTATAAACAGTTAAGAGTGCGTTTTGATACTAAATTACACAAATTAATTTCAAAACAGACTACTGGTTCTTCTCAGATATTTAAAAATGGTCGTTGGAATGCAGTGAGCATGCTGCTATTTATTGGCCTAAGATGAGAATCTTCGCGCCTCACTGAAGGTTATCACACAAACGCTATCGAAATTCAGAAATATATATACATATGCCTCTCACAGTAACAAAGACAGGCTACATGCTATATATTAGGGAATTTAGTGAGCCAAAGGCAAAAGAAAAATCATGCTCATGCTTTGCTACATACAATTCCAAGTTTTATGACAATATAACGTGTTAAATGTATAGGTTAAACAGAGAGTATATGTATATACATATTTTCGATTGTTGTAACTAATGTGATACACTGCATGAAATAAATCAAATTAATTGCAATATATCCGTCAGTGGCTCTATTCTCCACCATAGTAAGTTATTATACAGGCAACCAAAAAGGAAACACATATGCAAAATTAAACTTTAAAAATGATTGTACTTACTGTTGGTAGTCGTGTTTGCAGTACAGTTTCCTCTCTCGGAAGTAGCAGCTGGTTGTGAGAGGTTGTTGACACACCGCGCACTGCAAACACTCCTCGTGCCACGAAGAATCGTTGACTCGCATCAAGAAGCGGTCAGAAATTGGTCGCTTGCATCCTTCACACAGAGACTGGTGCTTGCAATCCGTTCCTAAAATATACGTAATATTATGTAATTTTTTTAAACTCCATTTTTATCATTATCAAAACGTAAAAAATAATGTATCTAGAAGTAAATATGCATAGAAATGTAACAAATTAAGAGGGGGTGATCATATTGACGGCACCCGTAGGCCCTAAGTTGTTATCATTAACAGACATAATTTCGTAAACATATTAGCATTACACACATAATAATATTTAATGCTAAAGAAAAATGCATTAGGCCACGTATAGGCCAGATATTTAGTAGCTGATGTATTTATTTCAGTTGTTTAATTTCATTTAAAATATTTCAAGCAGGGTTTTTGAAATTTCATATTTAAATATTGAACTCCCTTTATAAAATAGACATGATATTTAACTAATTTGTCATCTATTAAAAGAGTTAAGATTGCAGAAAATAAGCTTGTTCGCATGCATTTTTATATTCTGTTCCAATAGATAGATGTAGGCTTTCATTTGTATTCAATCCGCCCAAAAGTTTTAGTTTCTGTGATTTATGTTACAAATTGGTGTATTGTGTACTGAAAATGATGTTATTATTTATATATTATAGAGTGGTAGAGTTAGTAGTCTGCTGACCTATGGTTCACCCTTGACTGCATGTGATTAAACCTGCATAGGTGCAGCAAAATAATCATGCACTATTTTCCATGAGTGCATCTATCCGTATCCTAATCACCTTTTTATGGAGGTCTAATTGGTCGAAGCGTATACATAAAATAGGTTAAAACTTACCAAGCATGACTCCAATAGCCTGTCCAGACCGTAGCGGATGATCTTCGATTTTGATGCCGTCCAACATAATCGAGTGCCTGGGTAGAGTGCTCAGTGAGAAACAGCGTTCCAGTGACTCAGGACCTGTTGCAATATCCATAACAATATACCGTAAGAAAAAAATGCCCTCTTCAACTAAATGCACTAGGCTACAGCTGAAACCACTATCGTGTCCCCCAAAAAATAATAAAAGTAAAACCAGCAACTAAAAAGTATGCTATCCGATTCCGAAATATTAAATTTAGAGCAAAAAAAAAATGCGAAAAACGTTTTCGACCCCGGCCTACAAACAACTGTAAAAGTTGACTATCCGCCTTGAAAGCTAACAAGTTGACAAAGATCCCTGCAAAAAAAATAACAATTAAAAGTTCATAGACCTGCCAAAGTGAGAGGGTCACCTGTTATTTGAGCCGAGGAGGTGGCAGACTTCTACAGAAAATGTTCAGTTTCGGTTCGTGTTTACACTCCTATGCAGAAGATACTGAGGCGTGACGTTTGAATCCTTTTGGGTGAAAATCGTTATTTCTACTTACAACAACCAACAAATCCAAAAATGCAAATGTCCCAACAATAACTCTAGAAGTAGTCGTAGCCGTGCTGTAGACTATGTCCCTCAGAACCCTGACGCTTGAAAAGTCAGAGACCGAGATTGAAGAGAGTGGATCCTCCCACTCCTCAGTGCATGCATGGCCACACTTTTTCAGCCTATTTGCTGGCATTGGGATGCTATTGGTGCATACTGCACAGTGCAAAGTAAAGCATAGCATACGGCCTGTGGTTTAATCGGCAATGAAATATAGCCTATAGCCATTCGCCATTAAAAAGTTAGTCATAATACAAAATAAGCCTTCAATATAAAAATGTACTCTACTTTGACAATGACAGGATTGTTGGAGGGTACTAATAATTATATGAATTATGTGCTTTAAAATTTGAGAGTGATTTGAATTGCTGACTGGAATTCAAAATATTGATATTTAAATATTGAACATCCAACATAACAATTAGTTGAATGATTGTCTGTCTGTAAGTTGGGGTTAGACTACCGGCCTTTGAAAATAAATAAATAAGGGTAAAACAAATGCTGAGCTTGTAAGGAATTAGTGGCGTTAGTTATTTGTCACAGATCAATAAATTGTCATCCCTTAAAGGCAGGAGGAAGCCACGGACGTGTATTCCTGAGTGGTTACTGCTGTTTGGAGGCGCTTGTATCATTCTGAAAGCCTCAATATTTTGATATTCTTTATTATTGCAATTTCTTTGCAATAATTAAAACAAATACTTTGAGATGAGGAATTTAAGAGTTGCATTACACTTTATTAGTTCATGAGGTGAAAGGGAATGTGTTCATGCTGAGCCTGGTTGACTCTTATCAAAGCACCTGACAATCGATTTAGATACATTTGAAAGGAGAACAATAACTACACTTCTAATCATTATTTTTTATGTTTTGCAAGAACATGAGGAAAAATTTAGGATTCAATTTCGCCACAAAATTGAGGGTTCAAATGATCGGTTATCGAAGGTAGGCTATTACAAAAGAGATCCCAGGCCTAAAAAATACATTTTTGTACCAAATATTCGTATACCGCAAACTTACATTTTTAGTTTACATATTCAAATTAAAGATGTATGTACGTATTATTACTTTTTGCTTCTAAATGGACACAAAAATCAAGCAGCCCCGATGCTTTGTTTAGATGTTATCATTCAGGCACTGATCTGCCAGACAAAATAATTAGCTCTCAGTCACCTAGACTATGCTCTTCTTTATTATATTTTAATACCAAAAGATTATAATTTATGCAAGCCAAATCACGATCCTTGCTCATGCTTGCCTCCACATAACCCAATATGTTTGTGTATGGGTGTTTGGGGTATTAAGGACTTGCAATAGCCAGACACTGATGTTCCTGTCATCTGTAGTTCTTTTATCGGTTGCACGTGTCCTTTGTCAGAAGTGAAATTCATACAGCATTTTAACAGGACGTTATTTGCCAGGAGAATAATAAATAAAATAAATTATGTCAAAAATAAAACCACCCCCACAAAAACGATGTAATAATATATGTTGAGTTTAAGTTTAGTTCTTGTTTAAACTCGAAGCGGCTAAGGAGATTAATTGATTTGTCAAAATGACAATTTAGTGACTGTATATTTTGTAAGTCTATAGGTCCCATAGAGTGAGAGTCTTGCTATCTTAAGACACGTTCAAAGGTGAGAAATGATGAGGACAGAATCGCCCGTGGCTGAAGTCACAGGGTGCTAAACAGAATTCGTCATGCCTACCATTTCTTTTTCTACTCCAGGAATCCATTCGTGCCTCGGTCGGCGCCGCTTAAAGGACACTTCAAGCGGCTAATACAAGCCCTGGAGGTACCTGTTCTGTATGAACCTGGATACGCAGCTCACATAATAGGCCTACTTGTGATACAGTAAGTATTTAAATATGAGTCGGCCTACTCAACCATCAGCCACGGGAGGCATTTGACAGCTTGAGAGAACATAAGAGGAGGGCCGTAAAAAACAAACAAACAAACAAAAAAGCTTCCACTCAAGGTAATTGGTTACACTATTATTTATTGTCATATAGACTGACTAATAGGCAAATACATAGATAGTTAGGACAACATAAAACTCTAACGGGCTTATGCAAAACGAGTAGCTTAAACAAGAAATGTATAAACTAGATATTTATTTATTTCAATAAAAAGAGAATGGTATAAATCAAATGGCATAATGACAATGATTCAATTCACTAGTTGTTTTATTTTTTATTTTATAGCTATTATAGGCAACAAGAACGAGACAGCCCATGCAATTGTAACACAGTGGTGTATTATTTGGACTGTAGCCTAAGCCCATATAAAATGTAATCACTAGGCTGTCCAACGAGGCTATAAAACAACAGCAGAAAAGGTAAAACCCTATTTTGTAAAAAAAAAAAAAAAAAAAAAAAGGAGCAGACTTTAATCAACGTAATTATAAGGATGTAGGCTAAATGATGAGACTTTGATCTGAGTAGCAGAAATAAGTGAAGGTCAAGAAACAGGTCTAGCGATCGAACGATTTTTATAGTAGAAATCAAAAACAAAACAACAAACAGAATAAAATATGGAAATAGATGCATACCTCTAATCCATGCGAGTTTTTGATATCCTTTGTGAACCATCAAGGCGTTGAACTAACGAAACACCTATAGGGGAAGACATCTGAAACAATATATTTGTAGTTGTTGCCCTCTGGCGTTCAAAGGAGGAATAATTTAAGTACATTTCTTTCATAAATATTTCCCATCCATGCAAAAACAGCACAGACTTAATGCTATAGAGGATAACTTTTAACCGGGAAAATTGCCAGAACAACTGCCAAATTAATGTTAACGACTTGCTTCAAGAGATAGACAGAGGCAGATGGATGGAGGCGATGCAGGAGCTAATTTAAACGATGTAGGGCCTACGTATAAGTACTACGACTAGAAAAAGTTACTTTCTTTTTCACTTTTTTCTGCATATAAGTAATTGGAATGGTAATCTAATCTTCCATATATTTTGTCAACATATAGGTGCCAACTGCCAAGCGCATAGGGCAAAAATAAGAACGATATTAGTGAAACTAGACACATTTGAAATAATTCCATAAACGGCAAAGGCCTGTAGAAGTAAAACATATGTATTCAGTCCAATAGAAACGTCTAACGAACCTCTTGGCCTAAGTATCGCTCCGCCTGCATTCGCAAAATAAGCTTTCGTCTGCAGGTGTGTGTAAAGTAGCCTAAAAGAAGCAGAGTGGAAAGGAATTCTCGCCAAAGCTGACTGTTTTTGTTGAAATTATTGCAAAAGGTAAGGCATGACGATTTAATGCAGATAAGATCAAACCGTTTTGGCCAGAATGTATTCAATTGAAGTAGGCCTAAAGCTTTGAGTTATTCCACTTATATTTTGTGTAGGCTAAAAACCAAACGAAATACGTAAATATTATAAGTATAATTAAAATGGTATTGAAACACAGACAATAGGTTGATGTGGGCAAATTTGAATATATAGAGAGTGTAATATACAAAATTATATTGAACCGTTTAGCAAAAAACTAATGAGGCCTATCTTAGTGTAAGCTCACCACACCATAATATATAGCATCACAATATGTCAAAACCAACAAAAGGAGAAAGTCTTATTCTAAGTAGATTTTAAATGTCACAGGATAAATTTGAAAAGAACTGTAGCTCAAAATGACAGAAGAAGGGATTGGAACTCTCTTTCCAGATTTTGAAATATAGGCATAACTAGATGAATGTGGTAAGACGTTTTAAATTATTTCCTTTTCAGTTAATTCAATATTGATTGCAGGAAACAATGCTATTTGAAAAAGGCATGTTTTTTTAAATGTGTATCATATAAGGTAATCTTTAATAAATCTGCAAAAGTCCGTAAAGTAAACATCAGTACAAGGCCTAAATGTCTAGCACAAACATGAACATCATTTAAGCAAAATTGTAAGGAACATATGTTTTGTACTATTATCCAATAGCAATATTATAAGATTTATTTTGTTTTTTAAAATACATTTAAATGTAGTAATTATTTTAAAAAAGAACTGGTTAAAATATATATTTCGGAGTCAAATCACACAGTTTGATTTGTGGCCCTTTTTTCATAGGAATTGCATGAATAAAGATATTATATTTAGCCTATATACCGTACATATTCAAATATAATGTGAATATAGTACAAAAGTGCATTTGAGTACTCAATGTTGTCACAGCAAAGACATAGTAAGTTAAAGTGGAGAAGGACTTTGATGGTTGAACTCACTTTGATCTTTTTAATGAGAGCTTCCCAAAACTTCAAAAGCAAGGAAAAAACGTCCAGACTTGTTTGTTTATCAGAAGGTGCAATTTTGCATCTTAAATGATCTTTGAAGAACCTGGAGAGGAATGAAAAATCTATATAGTTTATTATTATTATTTTAATATAGTTTATTATGAGATATCCATAATGTCGATGTATTTGCTTGGTGCTTTTGAATAATGACATTTACACCTTGAACCAACAACAAAACTAAGCGTAAAGTTCAAAATGGACCAGCTACGGAATAGGCCTGCTACTACTGATTCAATTAAGCTAATGCCTACAAAAATGGGATCATGTTAATCAAGCAAATCATAACAGAAACTATTGATAGGACATGGCAATACAAGTACAAGAATAATTTAGGTAAATATATACAAACTTTTAAATTAGTGCTTGAAATTAATTATTCAACAGGGTCAATAGGGTCAACAAATATCAGCATGAGAACACCCACACATTAAATAACTGCACAATAGAGTAAATTCATCATTGACAACAAACAAATAAATAAATAAAGCGTTTTGGCTCACTGTTCAAACAGCGATAGCACCCCCGTTTGGACAAAATCAGACTTACACAGAAACTGCTATAGTTTTCATTACACACTTTAACATCTGGAAGCCTAAAATGTATCCTTCTATATAGAAAATGTAAAATACATGTAGGCATATGTGTATGCAAATATATTGTATTTTAAAATAGAAAAAAACAATCAAACAAAAAAACTACAGACTGCTGAGGGATTCAAAAATGAAAAAAAAGATACTTTAATTCATTTCTCATGTAGGCTAATAGTGTGCATTTTTTATATTTTATTATTACACAAGCTATATCCTCTAATATTTCACCCACCAAGAGATTGCATGCCTCAAAAACATGTCCTCAACAGAAAAGACCATCAAAAGGGAAACGGATGAAACGCATAATCAAACGCAGGAATTCTAAAAGCTATTCCCTTCTGTTCCATCTCACACTTAAATCTAAACGGGGCATAAAAAAAGGGTTGATCCAACCACTCCACTCCTGAGTCCAAGCATGTGGAAATGTACTCAACACAAATAAAATATAAAAAAACATGTAATTTCGATGTCTCTATCAAGCTGCACTACATCTGTCTGCCAAGACATTGTATTTTAAAGCACTTGTAACATCCATCTTTCTGAGAGATCCCTCTGCAAGGGAGACACCGTTCATGTTTTGGGGGTAACCAGACCATAAGAATCACTGAACAGTCCATTCAAACACAACATCTGGGGGAGTTTTTTGGGGCCCATCAAGAGAGAGAGAGCGTAGCCGCGCACGTGAGGGGGCGACCACAGGAGAGACTCAGAGGAGCGCACACAGCTGAAACAATCCGACCCTAGTACTCAGAATCACAAGCGTATTGGAACACGTTTAAAACGACTGACAGAATCTGAAACCTGCCGTGCCAGGGGTCATGAATAAAACACGTTATGACGTGGCGAAGGAGCAAGAAAGCAGGAGTGACTTTTTTTTCTGTTCAGTTTTTTTCTTTAATATAATCTTTCTCTGTATCTGCTATCCAATTCTTTTCACCAGAGGAGGGATGTTCGTTGAGTTTGTCTTCGGAGCAGGAATGCTTCCCTGGATAAAAACAAGCCAGTAGAGAGGGACCCGAGAGAGTAATTGTTGAATGTGTGTCATTAGGAACAAGCCGAGGCCTACACACAAGGATTTTATTTTTCTCATGTGGGATGCATAAATTCTCTTTCTGCCCGCTTAAATTGCATGTGCCTACAGACCTTGTGGCTAAAACACTGAGAACCCCTCTAAATAGATCCGCACACTGCGGTCCTAACTATATGACAGGGCTGTGGGACTGAGAAAGCTGGATAATTATGAGGAACTCCAACCGGTCAATGGAGAATCGATTACGAGCTACACTAGTAAAGGCGGGGGTTTAGACCGAAGGTTTAGCCAAGGCTTAGGCCCCAGCCATTATGTAGAGATGTATAAGGGCAGCTACCGTAGAATACACTGCCATCGTTACACCTTCCTGTTCAGATGTACAGATTGGTTGGTGGAACCAAAAGGATTGGTAACGTTCAAATGTTGTTGAAACATTTTGAAGTCCAAAGGTGTATTCTGTGTGTCATTTCGTGTGAGTGTGTGTAAGCACGCGGTTGTGTGTGTGTGTGTGTGTGTGTGTCTGTGTGTGTGTGTGTGTGTGCACGCGTCATTACTAGGCAGGACTTCAGAGAACAGAAAAGGTAGACATCCAACAGATGTTTTTCAGCTGGACCGATCTGCTGGTGAGGCTTCGGACAGCATCCGTCACAAGCGAACCTTCCTAATCTGTCCTGAACACTAGGCAGACAATGCCAAGCGCCATCACTTCAAACATAGAACACGTGCAGCCTGGCACATGATACGTGCTCTGAGCACACGTTCCTACAAGGCCCTGGCCTGCAATACAGCCAGCGTCTGAACAGACTACGAGAACAATGGATGTGGGGGAGGAAAAAAATAAGCTCCTGTTATGAGATCACTTGACAACAAATAAAGACGTGCTGACTCTTTGACACTGGCCAGAAGTTCCAATATTTTTCACTTTCCTTTCGACTTCTGGTTCGTTTCCAAGTGTTTTGGGAGAAGCTTTTGTTTTTTTTCAAAGCAAAGCTGAGGCTAATGGGATAAATGGGAGTTATTGGAAGGCAGCGCCCGAGGCTGGAAGCCAGGACTTTGAACTAGTGGAGCGCCGGCGTTTCAAGGAGGTCACAGACACCAAACATCACACGGCAACAATTAAAAACCCTCCGCATGGTCGTCGTCGGAATCTGGCTTCGGCGTTTTCGCAGTTAATCACCCAAAAATATGTCACTCGAGGTGTTTAATTAACTTCCAATCAGCCTGTGTGAATATGAGTTATGGATAACCTCTCAGCCCTGCTGGTTATAAAAAATTCAAGAGAGAGAAAGAGAGAGAGAGGGGGGGGGTAGTGGGGGGGCAGTGGTTCCAAACTGACCTCTTCGGCATCTTGGAATTTCTTTCTCCCATGAGGTCATGTGCCTAGTTACCAGCTTGGCAAACTGCGACCTTTCAACTGACCTTGCTCTCCCCCGAGGGACCGAGAGAGGGGGAAGTGACCCGGCCTCTCTGGGGGCGAGCCACGGCTAACAAGAAACCCTGCCTGACTGACCCAAACCCCCGCTCCGAGCGCTGAACGCCTCGGCCCTGTGCTGCCGTGTTTTCCCTCCGGACCACTTTCAGCTTAATAAACATCTTAAATGGCCCGCCGTCCCAAGGGGGCTGCTGGGAAATCTGTACGGCATGGGGGGGGGCACATAGCCTCAGAGCTGCCGGACCTTTATTGCATCCAGGTGACTGAGTTAGAGAGAGGGGGGAGAGAGAGAGAGAGAGAGAGAGAGAGAGAGAGAGGGAGGGCGGGGAGAGGGAGGGCGCCCTGGCCATAAATGTCCAATAAAACGCATGTTGCACCTCCAGGGGTGGACAGGGTTGCTGCACCTGTCTGAGGGGACCCAGTGCCTCCACCTCCCCCCGTGTGTGTTCCATGCGCTGTCTGACCGAGTCCCCCTGGTTCAACTGCATCTCAAAGCCTGGCTTGATAAGCCACCAGCCTCGTACACTGTCAGAGGCCGAGGTATAATGGGAGTCACTTACAGGCTGGAAGTAGTTCCTGTTTCCTTAGGTCATTTTCACACTCCCCGTCTCCAAAACCAATCGGAACTGGGCTGGACTAGCGGCTTACAGTGAGTACTGTATGTCCCAAAAGGCAGTATTTCAGTACAGAAACTAAGACTCCTTACACCTACTTAAAAGGAGTGCAAATAATATTCAAAATATACCATTCTCATCCCAAACAGGTATTTCATGAAAAATCAATGTACATATGAATGTTTCGTGGGTCGTACGCATCACAAACGTTCGGGAGAGTGTACAGTAACCTAACGTGGCCCAACATTTCCTACCCCCACCATTGAGTGGCTGATACAACAGTTCCATCCGATCCCATCGCTTTGGTTCACGGCCAGCTTACACATGAGACGCGTGACAGGGGGTTCTGGTGGAGAGCCCGGTCCTACGAGGGGTTAACAAGCCCAGCGGCCCGCAGAGCCCCGGACACAGCCCCATCGGCCCTTTGATCTGACTTGAAAGGACTTAATTGATCTCTGTGTTACAGGTACTTTGTGTTCCAGAGCGAGAGAGGGAGAGAGAGAGAGAGAGAAGAAGGACGGAGGGTGAGGGGGGGGGGCAGGTGGGAGTCCATCTTGTCATGTCACATGCAAAGGGATGGAAGGCGAGACTTAGAAAGGATTGCCGGCACGAAAGAGGAAAGAGTGAGAAGCAACAAAAGACGTGGGACAGCAAGAGTGGGAGAGCGAAAAAAGCGAAAAAAGGATGGAGAGCAAGCGAGATAGAGAGAGACAACCATGCTAGCTAAAAAGGAGAGAAAGAACGAAAAAGCACAAGGGGGAGAGACAGATAGAGAGAGAGAGAGAGAGAGAGAGAGAGAGAGAGAGAGAGAGAGAGAGAGAGAGAGAGAGAGAGAGAGAGAGAGAGATCACCTCACGCCCGGCTCCATCTCCCCTCCATTACAGTAATGCGTCTCACATGGACCGGCCTCTGAGGCGGGGGAGCGAGGAGGAGGGGGGAGGGGGGGGGGGGGCGAGGAGGAGAGGGGAGTAGGTCTACCAGGAGACTCAGGATATCCCCACCCAGCTCCTCTGTCAGATCACTCCTCGCAGCCCTCCTCCCCTCCCCGAGGTGAGACAGGCTGGGGTTTGATGTGCCTCTTAGGCCCCCCTGAGGGCTGTTATGGGGCTTGTTAAGGAACTGAAGGGGAGGGTAGGGGGGTGGGGGGCGGGGGGGACCACACGGTCTCCCTCTCCCTACCATGCTCGAAGGGATGTTTTGCTGCCCGGCGGAAGAGGAAAAAAACAAACAGCGACAAGGCACAGATCAAGAGAATGCTAGAGCTTGCTCCAGGCAGGTCCAAGATATCGGTATGCTGTCCTGTACAATGATAGGCCTGTCTTTGTTTTACACCTGCCTCGGTCCGAATAAGTGAACCAAGTCTGAGTTTGTTTGTGGATGTTATTACTTCCTCTTTGTATGGGGTTGTGTCCAGAATATGAAAATGTACTGAGGACAAAATAACTTCAGCTTTTCTCAGACTTTGATTTTATTTGGAGGACTTGTCCAGTCCAGTCAGCCTGTTCCTGTTGAGTCTTTCCCAGGCCAGTCCCGTCCATCCCAGTCTATCCCAGTCCAGTTCAACCTTGTCTATTCCATTCTAGTCTTGAGCAGTCCAGTCCGGCCCATCCTAGTCCAGTCCTGTGGGAAGCAGGCCTCTCATAGGAGAGTGACAGCCCTAAGCCGGTCTCAACACAAGGCACCTCCAACCACCTCATAAATACTGGCTTCCTCTTCCAATTTCCACGCGGCCTGTCCGGCCCTGTCTACATGCCTACACACACACACTGCTCCATGTCAGCTGCTGGCAGGGTGTGACTTTAAAAATGACCACGCCACATCTGGCAGGTCTGCCCAGGGTCCAGAACTTGATAGTCTGCAGCAGACTTCGGCCAGGCGAGTGTTAAATGCACCACAAGGCAACAAAGACTTGTAGGTTGCACATGAACGTTTTGTTTTATCCAACAGAGTGAGGGAGGATTCGAATGGATGCATCGTAATAATTAGATCCACCACGTATGTTAAAATTAGATACAGAGCACGCACACGCACGCACACACACACACACGCGTGCACACATGCACACCCAACAGGGCCAAAATTAAGCCCTTTTCCATTTTCATTACAGTGTGGTCTCTGAATATCGTTATTATTTTTCTCGATCATAAAGCGGAGCGGACAGTAAAGTGAAGCCATGTGAGGCGGTGGTTTGACGGGCGGCGCGGGGGCGGGACTTAAGGAGAGGGTTGTGGTTCAAGGAGTCGGCAACCATATACTTGGCACGGCCAGGAGAACTCACAGCAATGGCAGCAGTAGCGTGTACCCACAAGCACACTTTAAAAGTACATACAGTACTTTCTAAATGTGCCTAAAATATATATTCAAGAAAGCAAAGTGGCATACCTCGCATGATTTCTAAACTGAATCTATTGTGGTATGTAGGAATAATATCTCGCAACTCAAGAGTTGTAGAACCTTGTGTGGTACTGCTGCCGTGCTCCCCTGCATGCCTGACATGAGCGTCACCCTCCTGACTGAACAGGAGGGGGGGCATAGTAGAAGCCTTCCTCCCCCCAGTGGACTGACTCCTTGCCAGGAAGCTGCCGTTGCTACGGTTACGGGCGGCAGAAAAGACGACAGCCCCAAAGACTCGCTCGCTGGGGTGTTGTCTGTTGCACACACCGTTACACACCTGTGAAAAGATACACTCAGGCAAAAAACAAAACATAAAAGCACTAACCCTGCACCGTTGCCTGAGGAATTAATCTATTCACAAATGTAACAAGGCGAACCTAATTAGCACTAGGGAAATAGTTACCATTACTTTGAGCGTAATTAAATCTAAGGGGATGCGCAAATAGACGTTGATAACTCCATTTAGCTCAGACTGACATATTTTGATGGAACATTTGATTTTGTAGACTGCTAGATAAATGAGTTATTTTATTCATAAATACATTAAACACACTTTCTCTCATACATTCAGAAACTCTCCCTGAATAATCCAATGACTAGACAAAGGCATTTAAATGTTTTCATCTTAATATATCCTTCTAGTATTTTCATTTCACTCATTTACAATTAAATGTATGACCAGCAATCCATTAGTGTCCACCTATACGACAGAGACAGTTTTATTTGGCTACTCTGTTGTTAGGAGAGAGACGCAAACCTGACAGGAGCATTATACAGCAGTCATTCAAAGAGTGCCCATCCTTGTTGTTACTCGCTGTTCAGGATGACACCAGCGATGGAAGGGTGTTCTGGCTGGAACAAGTGCTGAACTGCTACCAAGGGGATTCTCTGACCAACGGGGCTCTCAACCTGAGCTTAGAAGGAGGTTGTCAGCCTTTCCCCGCCGACTCAGTCACACGATCAGTCACACAACGAATGATGTTCAATTAAATAAAAAGGAAAGTTGAGTGACTATACTCTATCTGTTTACGGATTGTTACATAAAATGTAACTTGACAGTAATACACTATTTTTCATCGTTTTGCTGTGTTCTTGAAAATGGATCACACAATTAATAACAATCGCAATCTTTAATAATGCTTTCAGAAAAACACACCAAAAAAATGAGAGCAGAAGTTTATAGTATTTATAGGATAACATACACATTTTCCATCCTGACTGCAAAAGCTTGGCTCCTGTTAAATTATTACCAAAATACTATTGTTTGACAATTGATTCGTTTGAAACTAAAATATGACTATCGGTCATTTATCCATGATCTACAGCAAGACAACCAAGCAACACTGCAGTTTTCGGAATCCAGAAGTCGGAGACGCTACTGTCCTTTGGATTCCAGGGACTACGTTCCTGAATAGCTTTGTCCCCTGTCTGTAACCATGTCTGTCGGTGTTTTCCTCTCCTCAGGGATTTGTCACGGGCCACCCTATGGGGCATGATAAGTGGCAACACTGCACTCCGTGCTGAAGTTGTAGTCAAACTGCAACGAAAGAGAGAACAACACAGCGGTCATTGTCATTGAACCGAAGAAATGGTATCGGGCTATCTCAAATTGTCCAAAAATTATCTAAAAAGTGGGAATAGGCTGGGTAACATTAACGCTAACCAAGCACCTCAGACACTAAATATACAGTAGGCCTGACAGGAGAGTGACTGGCTTGTTGTCACTGTGCGGAAGAAGGGGATGGTTGGGCAAACACTGCCCCCTTGTGGAGAACTACGGTCCGAACTCTGAGCTTTCACAGGAGGCCAACCGGGAAATTCACAGGGCTGAAACAAAGAAAGGATCCAATTTCTCAAACGGGGTAAAACGACCTCTGTTGAAGGAAGAGCATCCGTAAGCCAATTTATACTACGCAAGGTAAGTGGGACGGAGGTTGAACTCTGAACCTGAGGCCTGTGAGTGTGCCTGTTTCTAAATATGCTCAGCACTGTGACTTGAAGTTCAGACTCTGTTGCCGGCAGAAACAGAAATCATTCACTCAGTGCATTTCAGTGCAATGGAAATTTAAACAACCCCAAAAAGTACATCCCTTTTCTATTTCAAAGAATTATATTTGTAATCCTATAGGGAGAAGTGCTGGAGGTATCTGAATTTGTATGGGATTTTATTGGGCGTGTGTCATGTGAAACTATGAAGGTACCACACAGCTGCACTTCCAAGCCAGCACACTGGGTGATGCTGCAAGATCACCGAAACGTACGTTCCCCATTCCCATTCTGAGATTCCAAAAGAAACACAATGGGTAGGACCAGAATAGGAATCTGTCTTCAAACCATCCAAACACCTTCCTCCAGTTTTTTCTTTCTTTCTTTTATTTCTCTTATCTAGGTGAGGGAATCGACAAGTTACGCCAAAATGTCACATATCACATGGCAGCTACAAAGACATTCAGACCCAACACCTGACAAAAATATATAAATAAGCAAATGTAGACGGGGTGTCTCTCTCTCTCTCTCTGTGTGTGTGTGCGTGTGCGCGCGCGTGTGTGTGTGTGTGTGTGGATGATGATGGATGGGGGAATGGGGTGTTATCTGGGAGAGCATGTTTCACTGTCTGCCACTTTTACAGGCGGCTGTGACAGGACAGTGACACCCCGGAACACGGGCGGCAGTCGCCCCGACGAGAGCAGCTTCATTTCCTGTCCCCCACTCCGCCGCCCAAAATATGTGACATGTTGTCTTCATTAATTCCACCTCTATTTGGAGCCCCCCCCCCCCTCTCTCTCTCCCTCCCTCCCTCTCCCTCCCTCCCTCTCTCTCTCTCTCTCTCCCCCTCTTTCTCTCTCTCTCTCTCACTCACTCTCTCACTCTCTCACACACACACACACACACACACACACACACACACACACACACACAAAATATCTCTGCTCACACGCGAAAAATACACACAGACTCTCCCACACAGACGTCAACACGAAACACCCAGAATTCCTAATAATGGCTGATGCCTCTCGAAAAAAAGAGAAAGAATGTGTAGGTGCTAATGAAAGTGTTGTCACGTGCAAAACCAGTTTCATCCTCTGTACTCTGAAACACTCAGAGAATCATTAGCCAGCCGCCGACAACAACATTTTTCAGCCGAGCAAACTACATGAAGACGTCAGCTCAAATCGCTTACTAATTAACACTTAAAAAGACACAAATTAGATATGCGTGGCTAAAAGCAATTATAATCTCCGCAAGTTTTTTTGCGAGTCATTTGGGAAATGAAAAGAATGCCTAATTGCTGGAACCAACGTCGTCGAAGAGGAGGCTTAAATGATGCCTGTTAGGAAACGGTCTCATCCACCTCACTTGAACACAATTACAACCGTTTTTCCTCAATTACAACCGCGTGCGTCTCATAGTACAGAACACATCTCTTTTATGAATGCTGCTTTAATGGAATTAGAGAGCAGATCATTTGTAAAATGTAGTATGTGCTGTAAAGAGACGGGCCTCAATTTCTCACTGGGAGAGGGAAAAAATGGATTTCCACCGGAGCAGAGGAGACAGTGACCTCTACTGGAGAAGACAACAAACAGCAACATTGGGATTAACCTTAATTAACCATTAACCTTCACCATCAACAATTATTCTATCTATGAACCTGACCAATGTTTGTTAGACACGTCTAGCCACAAGGGTCTGTTGTAACTAACAGAATTGCAGATACAACGCTGAAAAACAAATGTAATAATTAAAAAATGTTCCAAAATACCTCCGGACAGACATAAATGTCTGTTAAAAGAGAAAATATCCTCAGTCGTGTTATTCATATTATTGCCGAAACATTACTTTTTTACGTAAAAAAAAACAACAACGACAGAGAAATGTGTGAGAAATACTGAAGCACAATGAGGAGGGCTGTTTCCACTTGGAAACTAATTACAAAGAGAAGCTGTGACTTCATCCCCCATCAGCCCCGGCCCGCCATTAATCTTGCGCTGTCGTCCACTTCACTAAATCCTGCGTGTTACACTATCTCACATTTACTTCATCAGCCCCGCTGTCGAGGCGGCAGCGGTAATTAATGATTCCTCCAGCCTGCCTCTCTCTTCCTCAGCTCAGCTCAGCGCGCCATGTGTCCTGCTGCTAATCACACACACTCTCACTCTCTCTCTCTCTCTCTCTCTCTATCTCTCTCTCTCTCTCTCTCTCTCTCTCTCTCTCTCTCTCTCTCTCTCTCTCTCTCTCTCTCTCTCTCTCTCTCTCTCTCTCTCTCTCTCTCTCTCTCTCTCTCTCTCTCTCTCTCTCTCTCTCTCTCTCTCTCTCTCTCTCTCTCTCTCTCTCTCTCTCTCTCTCTCTCTCTCTCTCTCTCTCTCTCTCTCGCTCCCGCTCCATGAGAGGAAAGGGTGAGAGAGAGAAAAGGAGATATGGAAAAGGAGAGAGAGAGAGAGAGAGACGGAGAGGAAAGGACAGGAGGGCCTGCGGGACGAGCTGCCAGGTTGTCTCCATCAGTGGACCACACTGGACGTAAACACACACATACACACACACACACATGCATAAACACACACACACACACACAAACACACACACATGTACACATGCATAAACACACACACACACACACATGTATGAACACACACACACGGAACGAGCACCACTACCATAGCTGACAAACAAACAAGCCTTATTCTGGGTGACCAACTGACAAGATGGTGACTTTGTACGCGCGTGTGTGCGCGTGTGTGTGTGTGTGTGTGTGTGTGTGTGTGTGTGTGTGATTTCTATAGCATGTGACAGTAGACAGAGCCAGGGTGCAGAACAGACACTCAGTGTGATGAGAGAGGGGAGGGAGTGTTTGCTCCTAGCCTACAGCACCTGTTCCTGGAGACTGCTCTGTCACTCCCTGGCAGTTCTGATACCCAGATACTCTGCTAATGAGAGAGAGAAGGGGGGAGGGGGGTGTCACTCTCTTTAATGCACACGCAGACGCACACACACACACACACACACACACACACACACACACACACACACACACACACACACAGGGATAGATGTACATGAGTATGTGCATGCACACGCCACAGCAAGGTAAACAAACAGGTAGGCTTCCATAAAAGCCACACACACACACACACACACACACACACACACACACACACACACACACACACACACACACACACACACACGAGAAAGCACACCGGGGCGCAAAGGTGCAAACACACAAGCCCCTGCGGCCGTGCCCTGGCACCCTCGGCTGATATCTATAGAGCAGGTACGGGTACACCGTACGTCAGGTCTCTCCATGAAGCCCCACGTGTTGACGTCTGCACACAGCAATGTGGCGTTGCTCTGGGGGGTGAACGCGGGACCTCGCCTGGCGCTAACACGGCCCTGCATTTACCGGGAGGTCCAAGGGCAGGGCACGGCTCAAAAGAGACGCTCCTCGCTGAAAACCAAAAGGGAACAAGAGGGGTTGTCTCGACGCACCGTTTAGCCTTCTAAAAGGGAACCCAAACAGATAGGAAGAGAGAGAGAGAGAGACGGAGAGAGAGAGAGCGGGAGGTGACGTCGTGACAACGGAGAGAGATCTCCTCGTGGCCCCGCTTTGATTCCATCCGAGCTTGGCGGAGACAACAGCCCTGGCCATCCCAGCCTCCTAATTACAACCCCCAGGGCCGTTTGCTTTGCATTCTGGGCCGCCGGCGGTGGTGGCGGTGGCGGCGGCGTCAGTTGAGCGTCGCAGCCCTCCACTTACTTCCTGCTCGATCTCTGCCAGCGATTTGATGGTAATGCCCATTAAATGGAGTCGCTGCATCTGAAATCAAAAGAGAGGAGGAGAGGAGGAGAGGAGGAGAAGCATTGGCGGCTAGGCTCACGGCTAAGTGAGCACGCTTCAAACCTTGAATCCTCTCGCCGGCGCTCTGTGTCAATACCAACGGGGCTACGGTGACAACTGCTGCCAGCAAATGGACTGCATGGAGTACACATTCATCAGGAGAGAGGAGAGGAGAGGAGAGGAGAGGAGGGGAGGGGAGGGGAGGGGAGGGGAGAGGAGAGGAGAGGAGGGGAGGGGAGGGGAGAGGAGAGGAGAGGGAGAGGAGGGGAGGGGAGGGGAGAGGGAGAGGAGGGGAGGGGAGGGGAGGGGAGGGGAGGGGAGGGGAGGGGAGAGGAGAGGAGAGGAGAGGAGAGGAGAGGAGAGGAGAGGAGAGGAGAAGAGAGGAGAGGAGAGGATTTTGATTTAAAAAAAAGGGTGCTCACCTCAACAGGGTTGCCCTGAAATTTTTCTGAGATCATGAAGGGCACCTCATCCATCGCTGTAAATAGGAAAGAAAAAAATCTAAACTGAGTGAAAAGATTCCAACAACAACCGAAACACATTTTGATACAATCATGCTCTATTCATCGAACGTTGTAAATGTTGTGGCAAAAATGTGAGACTTTGAATTAGTTCTTTATTTACGTACCTCCACCGCCTGCTAAACCCACTGTGCCAACCCTTCCCTATCCCTCTTCCAGTTTAATTACTCTATATTATTCACGAATCTGTCTTGTCAGGCCAGTGCTCGTCTCCAAAAACAAAGACGTTCGGAAGGAGCGAAAAGATGGAGAGACAAAAAAACAAAAAAAAAATACATTCACCGGATATCAAATTTGCATGAAAATAAGCCACGCTGTTTTACCGTCAAAAAAAAAAAGAAGAAAGAAAAAAAAGTGCATTGAAAGGAGGACTTGCCAAGAGCATGGTGGTATAATTAGCATTTGACCAAACAAACGAGCTTCAACAGAGCTATAATTAAGCAGGCCTGTAATTAAGTGTATGCCCTTTATCATAATGATCATGGTTAAAACGGTGTGATGGCTGCCAACAGATTATTAATGGTGTAACCCCATGCTGCACGCAGCCTGCCCGGGAATCAGGGTGTCACCATTGTCAGGCTAGAGAGCAGCTCTTTGTTTATCAAATACATTAGGGCCCAAATTAACACCGGGGCTGACAGGGGACACAAAAGGCATTCGTTTCCAGGCAGACGGGGGGAAGAAGGAACAAAAAAAAACTAACTACCACTGTTCAACGCCTACCCCTTCAAATATCCCCCAAAAGAAAGAAAGACATTTAAGAGGCAGTAAAGTTGCCGCAGTTTCTCTTCACTTCGGGTCCCAACCAAAAAAGAACACAACCAAAAGAGACGTTTACCCATAATCCATCAGACTGCTGGCACAGGAAAAGGAAGTCTTGAATGTAAGCTGTAAAGTCTCCCGTGAATCATTGTTTTTGGGGGGGATTCCACACTTTAGACTTAATAGGGTTATTTAAGATGACAATTCGAACACATACAGTCCGTGTCTGAATGAAGCATGTGTGGCTGGTCTTCCTCCTTGCCAGAGTTAGATCTATTGCTTGGCGCCGTGCTTTCCGCCAGTGTGTGTTAACCCACAATGCGATTAACCAGGACGGGTCTCACCATATAATATCCAAAGCAGGCCTGGAGTTCGCTGGCCCCTCCAACCTCAGGTCTAAGCCCTTCCTGCACTAAATCTCATAGACAATGTGACTGCTGTGAGGCCTAGCCTCTGCCCTCCGTTTGCCCTCTACATAGAGGCCCCAGACTTAGGCACTCATCACGCTGTCCTGAGCAAGGGAGGCTCTGGGCGGTGGGATAGATACTGAGGCTTGCTTAAGCATGTCAAATGAACACACAAACAAATGTATATATATATATATATATATATATATATATATATATATATATATATATATATATATATATATATATATATATATATATATATATATATATATATATATATATATATATATATATATATATATATATAT
The DNA here is from genome assembly GCA_017639675.1 of Aplochiton taeniatus. Taxonomy (NCBI): domain Eukaryota; kingdom Metazoa; phylum Chordata; class Actinopteri; order Galaxiiformes; family Galaxiidae; genus Aplochiton; species Aplochiton taeniatus. The sequence continues at coordinate 14,436,530 of CM030185.1, read as the reverse complement.
ATACATACACACACACACACACATAAATACAAATATATATGGCGACGTTAAACAGGGAACATCATCAGGCTAAAGGTTGTTGGAGCTCTCTCTCTCTCTCTCTCTCACACACACACACACACACGCACACACACACACACAATTTGAAAACACGACCCAGCGCTAGGCCAACCGGAGATGGATGAACACGGGAGCCGCACATCTCCCCCGTTAGCCCAGGCTCTCTCCATTCTAAATGGAACCTCCGCGAGTCTCTCTCCCTACCCCCGGCCATTCACCCACCGCCGAGAGGCCACCCCCGTCAGGTCAACGAATGGAGGCGCCGCCGTGTTGCCGGGCGGACGAATGGACCGGGCCAGAGGCAACGGCCTGTGAAGGCACCGACTACTCAGGGAGGGGCAAGCGGTTCGCGGCGTGGACCGTTAGTCCAAGCTGCAGTCGGCGGAGTGAGTCGGCACGAGCGCGTTTCTTTTCTCGCTGCTTCGCAACGGCAAAGGGAGCCTCCTGGTGACTGCAAGGACGAGCTGTCGAAGCGTAACGCAATACCTTTGAGCTGGGGGTGTTCAGACCAATGCCGGACACACACACACGAATCTGGCTTTCCTTCCCTCTCTCTTTATACCTTCTAGAAGATGCCAATTAGGTCGAGTGAACATGGCGGCTACGACGCCAGTGACCAAGGGCCGTTTAAGAGGTCGATGATAATAATAATAATAATAATAACAATAATAATAATAATAATTTGGTCAACGAAGACGGCGACGGGTTGAGTAAAAGAAGCGACGGCGTCGTGACGACGACGATGGGGAAGGAGCTGAGGAGGACGGGACGCCGAAAGTGGGGGCGTGGCCTGGTTAAGCAGGGCGACCCCCCCCCCCCACACACACACACACCCGTGGCCTGAAAGATGGGCCGTGGATAGAACTCACGAGTCAGCACGCGGCCCCGCCCGGATCATGGCCTTATTAATGGCCGCGTCGGGCGGCCGTGAGCGATGGCCGCGTTGTCACCGTCGGCCCCCGGGCGCAGACGGATGGCCGTTGCCGTTGCCCGGGGAAGAGGCTCCCCTCGTAGGCCGCGGCGAGCTCCCATCCCTCAACCTTCCGTCGCTGGATGCCCTGTCAGACGGACGGGGAGGGGGGGGGGGGGGCGTCCTGACTCCCAGCGGTGCCGCGCCGCGTTACCAGGGCTTCCTAACACCCACCAACACACTGCAAAACGTGCACACCCAAACAAAAACAAAACACGCTGTGCACAAACACATGCTAAAAATGTACACACACACACAAACGTATGCTGAAAAGTGCATTCATACACACACACACACACACACATACACACACACTCAAACACCCGTGCTGGCATGCCAAACACACACACAGGGTGCCGGGGCATTGACTGATGGAGGCCTAGGCGGGGGTGACGGAGAATCCTCCTCTTTTACCCGAGCCCCGGCTCCAGACCTACACCTTAGGAATGTTGATGAACTTTCAGTTCGCGCTCCACTAATTCCAGAGAACAGCATTGATCTGTGTGCGCTACGATTACTCCTGGGCCAGAACCTCTCGGAGTCCTGAACTAACGGGGGAAGGCAGTGCCGAGTTGTGGTCATGACGGCAGACCCTGTCTGATGAGGGTAGGCAGACTGAGTCTGTTAGATATGAACAAAGCAACGACTGACGGCCCAGGTCAAATTCACCCACAGATGACCACAGTATTCCTTTCAGATGAAGTGCTGAACGACATACACGCAAAAAAAAAAAAGGGCCATGCTGCAAAGTATCGCGGCCGTGTGTGGATAAACTTTCCTGGTGGAACAAATACTATTCGATGATGCTGTCGCCGGGTTATTTCAGGACCTCCCATCAAGACGCCACACATATTCCCCTCACGTTTTTCAATTCCCCCCCCCCCCCCCCCACCGACTGCTAATAGGATTCACTTGGGCAGAATGTATTTGAATACAACTGGAGGTATTTTCTGGGGTTTCTGCCACTCAACACAAAGGTGATTCCTAATGCGGACCCCGTCAGTATCCGTCCTCGGGCCAATGCTATTCTTCGGTTTCAGGGCCAGCATCGCTGTCACCACTCATGGTAATGGTGGGGGGGGGGGGCGGGGAGGCGGGGGGGGGATCAGGAGGAGGAGGACCCCTCCCAATCTGCCTGCCCACTCGCAGGCCCCGCGCCCCCACACTGACATGAGGAATACTGCCCGGTCCTGACAGCGTCTCCGAGACATATTGTAGTTTATTTTGTCGGCCCGGGCATGCCATCTGTGCCATTCCAATAGAGGCTGTGTGCACAGGCTGCTGCAGGAGAGAGAGAATGAGTAGAGAGAGAGAGAGAGAGAGAGAGAGAGAGAGAGAGAGAGAGAGATGGCACAGAGTGATTAAGACCAAAAAATAGGAAGATAGTGAAAAGGAAGAGAGACACAGTATCAGAGAGAGAGAAAAAAAAAGAAAGAGAGAGAGAGAGAGAGAGAGGGAGGCTCGAGCGAGCCACCAGGGTCTCTCAGTAGCTCTGCAACCACGGCAGGTCATTAGTCAAATTGCCTAATGAGAGAGAATACAAATGGCCCCCTACCCTGACAGGAGGAATTCTGGAGGTGTCGGAGCCTCTGACCCGTGCTATGAGAACAGATGATCGCACGTTGCTATTTTCAGATTGTTTTAATGACTATGGCTCTATGAATCCCATTCTTTCTCCTCAAAACTTTCTCCCCCCCCCCCCCGCCCTCTCATTGGAGATCCGAGTCAGACAACCAAGTGGATATTCGATTAAAAAGAACAGTATTTAGAAAACCTGTAAAATTTAATTGGTAGTCTAGATTACATGTATTTAAAAGGCAATTCCGGGCAGCAGATGAAAATTGTGGAACTAAAAGTTATTTTAATAGAAAGGATCCGTTCAATAAATGTGATCGACGATTGATGATTGATTATGATAAATCTTATAATATATAATATGATAGATAATTTTTTTTAAACATTTGCACAGATTATTTTGTACTGTTTAAGCTACAACTTTGTTAGTATCAGACATTAATAAACATAAATCTCAAAATTTTAAAAATGCTAATCTGAATGCTTATGTTTTTGATACTGTTATCAGTGCATTTGGACTGGATGAGTGTCCATTCCCTCTTTGTGTGTCTGTGTGTGTGTGTGTGTGTGTGTGTGTGTGTGTGTGTGTGCGTGCGTGCGTGTGCGCGCGCCTGTATGTGTCTAGCAGACTGTGGGGCTGCTAAACGGACTCTCAGGTTTACAGAGAGAAACGGGGGTGGGGAAGGGACGTGGAGGAGTATTTAGCGAGGAGGGAGTGGAGTTATTTTTCCATCTGTGTGACAAGCAGCCCTTGAAATCTGCCAGAGGGTAGGGAGCCAAGAGGCAGTCCCTGTCGAGCGCTGCTCCATCAGTCTTCCAGAAAGTGGGCAGAGCCTGCTCCACCTACAGTGAGTTGGCAACAAAAAGCCGGCACAACAGAGAGGGTTTTTAAAGAGTTCGCAAACATATTTATGGCAACTTAATCCCACAATGTGGCGGGACCATATTCTTCAATATAGTCAGTGGTTTCTATTGTAGACGAAAAAGAGATCCGTTTAGATTGATATTCACATTCAAATGATACGGTAGATTAAAACCGTAAAGCCAAATGGGGAGCTATGGTTTTTGCAGCGTGTTGGAACTGAACGACCCAAATTCTTGCCTCCGTGCCTCAGTTTGAACACGTGAGAGAGAACTTCTCAAGACCCGTTGTTCTGCATCACCATAAAAAAAAAAGAAATAACTGAGCAGACAATTAAGACGCGGGTAATCAACGCGCTGTCTTAGAAGGCTGTGCCATGGCATCGGCGGTCGTGATCTCCAGCTGCGGTGGCCGGTGAAAAACGTGCTCCAGAACCTGTGTGTAAATGAGGCTACGCCTCTCTGGACAAGCGTCCGGTCTGGCAGAGGGGGGGGGGGGGGGGGGGGGGCGACGGTAAATCGCGCGGCCCCGGATGGGACCCAACAGAAGGCACAATTACGCAAATCCCCTCTTAATTAACGCTGCCGTGGGCAAAGCAAGCCCGCGACGACGGCCGCCGGCGCAGGGGAAGCGCGGCTGGCGAGGAAGACCCCTTCGCGAGGAGGAGGAGGAGCCCCTCCGACCACAACCCCGGGAGGGCGGCCGTGCGCTCCGGGGTCACGCGGCGGCGAACGCCCGGGAAGCGTTTTTCCCGCCGTTCTCCGGCGGCCTTCCGACGTGCACGCGCCAGCGCCAGTGCCTGATACGTTTTGACCGGGGCGGCTGTATGAGACCATTCCCCTGTTAAACAACCCCCCCCCCCCCTCCACCTCCACCTTCATCTCCTCCCCATAACTGCTATCCCCTCACTGGGCTCCCTGCCCTCCGGTGTGTGGGTTCACCCGGCCAGGCGGCCGACCCGCCGACCCAGCACGCAGGACTCTGCGGTGGGCAACGTTATTTGGTCCTGGTGGCTCGAGAGTACCAGGGCGATGTGTGGTGCCATCTCCCTCAGTGAGTAATGGCGGTGGCCATGCCAGATGGGGGCAAGAGGGGGCGACAGCCAGGGAAGAGGAGGCTCCTTTTTTTGGATAGCCTCCAAACCTGAGCCTCTCTACAGATTCATCATGAGCCAATCCAACGAATAACATGCCACCATTTGTCATTGATTATGAAAAAGAGCGGACATTACTCTCTACTGAAGCAGACAAGCTCTTTCATTTGGTTTGTGTTTATAGGTTGATGCATAGGGGTTTCCTTACGTGAAAATATATTTGTAAAATGCTTAGGGTAGTCTAAAAAGCAAAGCTTACACAAAACACTTTAGCGAGGGATTATTGAACAGGATAAAAGTTTATTTTTTAGTCATGAACACATAAACCCTTGAACTATAGTGCAGCAAAAGAACAATGTGTTTCTTTCACACCCTCTGGCATTAAAACTAGTGCCAGACTTTGGCTCATTTTCTTCTTTTTTTTAAAGGGGGAATTCTGTTTTAACTCTCCCCAAGCAAAACATTCCTCGTGGCTGTTGGTGAACCACTCTAAGTAGAAAACGGTTTAATTTGACTTCAGGGAGCCCCTGATGCCCTTTTGCAAAACGACTTCATTTCCACAATCGTCATTGTGCTTTCTAGATCACACTACAGCACGAATTACAAGCTCATTAATTACGGACTTAACAAGTCAGCAGCGCCATTAAAAGATCTTTAAGGCATATTCGACCATAAATCTCCTTAAACTCTATTTAATGACTGAATTTCTGTTTTAGGTGGGTAGTGGGAGGAAATATTTTTATCCCGAGTGTTAATTAAAAGTGTGATAACAAAAGGCTGCCAGTACATGGCAGCTATAAGGGAGCGGTGACAGGTCCATCCATTGAAGGACGACGTCCATGTCCAGCCACAGAGTAATGGGCCACCCCTTCCCTCGATCATGGGAGCGAGAGAGAGCGAGAGAGAGAGAGAGAGAGAGAGAGAGCAGTGAGGGATGGGACTCCAGAGTCCTGTGTGGCCTCAAAATGCTGAGCCCATTCAATGTCTATCATTTGACAGTGGGGACAGTGGGGAAATAAGCATACTGAATACTGAGTGGGCAGCTAGGGAAACTAAGGGTAATTCTTATTGTGATTGGTAAATAAACAAAACTACCACGGTGTTGTAGACCAAATGTGAAGAGTTGTCAGTTGCCATTTTTCTGTTGTTGCTAGCAGCCCCTTTGCTTATTTGCACTGACAAATAGGTCTTGTTGTCAAAAGATTTAACTATATAAACCACTTCCCCTTCATTCTGTTTGGTTTCAATTCAGCTCTTATTACAATTAAAATATGACAATATTTTCTTATCATAAGGCCTCAAATAATCTCCTATGACAGCTGGTCCAGGTCAACCTGTCTGATGTTAAAACCTGACCAATCTAGGGGCGTTTCAACCCAATCAACCGGCTCAAGACGGATGCTAGAAATAAAACAAATCATGAAGTCACAACAATAAATAAATAAATAACTCCTACGTTGGCCAAGCCGACCGGCGTGTTTTCTAATCCCTCAGCCTAAAGTGTAGTGCTACTCTAAAAAGATGGCCCTGGTGGTGTGGAAGAGGTTGAGATTCATCATGGATGGAGATTAAAAGTGTAGATTAGCTGGGGGGGCTTATCTCCTTCCTGGCGGCAGAAACACGCCTAAAGACTGCCGCACAGAGGGAGGGAAGATGGAACTTTTGTTTGAAACCTGATGAGAAGCCTCTTAATGAAAGTGCGGGGCAAAAAATAATCTTTTTTCACTGTGTTAGTCAATCAAAAAAAAGGAAATGTGTAGTTGGGGAGGAAAAAAAGAGAGGAAAGAAAGAAAGTAATTTTGCATAATCAGCGAACACCATCTGGAACAATTAACCGAATTCCACAGAACTCCGTGGATCAGTCATATTGGCTTATTAAAGATCCAGAATTATACAAGTCATAAATCCTTGAGAAAACGAAGCGCACCCCTCTGCCTGTCACGACCATTTTAACTTCAAATACAGTGGAATGCTGGATAAGGCTGAAAAGAAGAGATTAATATATGCAAAGTGTGTCGAGCATTTAACAGCCCCCCTAACAACTGTCTCCTTCTTTTCTCTCTACCGCCCCCCTCCACACAGTTTCATAGTACTGAGATTCATGTTTTATTCATACACCAACTCACCTGTCATTTCATAAGCTATAATATTATGAAGGTATTATTAAACAGCACATAGTGGCGCTTTAATTGGAAAGCTCCATTGCATTTTCCAATTATTTGGAGCAAATTAAAAGCAGATGCACAGTTTTTTAATAAAGCCTCAAATATCGGTTCCGGAAAATCAAAAATCCTTGTCAACCTTCTGCCATGATATTTTGCAGACCTAAGTTAATTTTGAGTTTTCCTTTTTTTTTTTTTTTCACCCTTCATCTCTAAAGGATGAAGTGTCTCGCGTCTGTTAATTGAACTTCTTTTAATGGATAGGGAAATAATTGCTCTTCATATTACGTTAGATCAGGGCCAATGTCAGGAGATTTTGGGGATGATTAATGCAATAGATATGATAATGTTTTACTTGTTATTGGCTTTACCATGTTATCAGGTGTTTGTCTGCTGACTACAACATGCCGTTCCCTGGGTAATGATTGACTTACACGCCACGACCTAACATCAAGCAAATGTACATTTAAAACTGAAAAGAGAGAGTGAGAGAGAGAGAGAGGGGAAGAATATAGTGCACAACATTTACTGTGGGTAAAAATGTACCTTCATTTAAATATAATATTCCTCTTACGTAAACAACTACATTTCAAAACACGTTGTTAGCATGTTTCATTTTTAATTGTGCATAAGAATAACCTGAGCCTTTGTCAATGTTATGAGTAATAATTGGCAAAGAAACTTGGCATGGATCAAATAGACGCTCATGAGATAGAAGAAGGGTTAGGGCTGCTGAAAAAAAAAAAAAAATTCTAAAATGAGCTTCAACTGTCAAGCGAGAAGGAAAAAAGGGTTTGCCAAAAAAAATATATATATATATATAAAAAAGATTTCATGAATTAGTTTTTAATATTCTGGTAATAAACGTCAAAGCACTCGCACATCACGTCTGTACATAATGTGACTGAAGATGACAGTTTGCCAGACATGTTGCCTGTCCTCCCTTATCCAGTCCTTTGCTCTTTTTTTTCTCCCTCTTTTTCTCTCTCATGCATGTGTGTGTGTGTGTGTGTGTGTGTGTGTGTGTGTGTGTGTGTTGGAGTTTTTGTTTTGTTGGGGAAGTGACAGAGGGTTTAATCAAGAAAGCAGGCAATTCATCAATCCTAAAGAAGGCGCCTGTACAGCCCTGACAGTGCGCACATGGTTTTAGACCAACTCGAACCTGGCCAGCTGTCAACCCCACACCACGCGGCTCACAATTAACACAACGCTGGCGTCTGCCTCGACCTCACACTTGGTCGGCCAGCCCGTCAATGCCTTCGTTAATGAAGGGTGGAAGGACGCAGACTCTCGCACATTCGCAACGTGTGGTCCGAAAGCTCGCGAAAGGAATTCCAGACCCGTATGGAGCTGTACGAATGCCTTCTCCTTCTGTGTGGAAACACTTATGTTGGATATGTGCTCTTTCTCACACAAAAGCCTCATCGTGGGGAAACTGAGAGTGTGAGGCTTGGGGGGCATTGTAAAGTGAAGACAGAAAGAGCAGGTAGGGTAACTCAAACTCAGGGTGATTTCAGAAGCGTAGCCTCTGGTGGTAAATGATGATTAACGGCAGAGAACAGTATGCGAGTGCATGATTCACCCTGTCAATCAAAAGGCCGAGCTTTTCCCCCACAGAGACATACAGTACCACACAGAGCAGGTGTCTACATTTCCAGCCCTGTGCAAATGGCTTTGTGTTTGAACTTTAACGCTCCATCAAGTTTGGAGCAATTTATATCAGCTGGGTTGAATCCTTAATTCTCGACAATGTAAGTGAAAAAGAAATTCCTTTCATCACGAAATCACAGTGCAAACGTAGGCTCTTCTGTTGTGCTGAGATTACTCATTTCATTATATACCCTTCCAAAAAAAATAAAAAATAACATGAAATAATTTGTGAACTTGAACAAGACAATTGAGGGAGAGGCTAAAAGAATTTAAGGGGGTGTTTTACAAAATGAAACGGCTGAGATTGGTGAGACCAAGTTAAAGAAACCATAACTTCTACAAATCCTACTTAAATCATTGGTGTAAAAAGCATTGCCACAATTGTTTTTATTAACTAACGGGCTTAATAAACATTGGCTTGGAGTTCAAATGAGTTTATGTAGAGTTGTCCACACGATGAAGACTCAGCGAACGTGACAAGGCTAACTGGGCTGACAGTAGCATCTTTTCTGGAGCAAGAGGTATCGTCACCACTTGGTGTCTCTCTCCAGCTGGCTAAAAACCCCCAGCTTGCTTTCTCTCCTCTCCCCTGATCCACACTGCCTGAAGCATCCCGAGACTTCCCCATAGACCAACACTGTCTTTGCCTATACAGCGCCAGACACAAAGTTTAACTCTGGTTCAATTAAATTACGCTTTCATTCGCTATTATTACTAAAAAGGGCGAACAACCCACTTGGGTTTCTTTTTCTTTTCTATTCATTTCTTTTTTTACCGCACAAAGGAGAAGGGAAGAGAAAACGGTAAAGTACAGTACGTGCACGGTACAGATGTGAGCGTGACACGTGACAGATCATCTTTGACAGCTGGTAAATGTTCTCTTGAGTCTAATGCTGGGCTCCTCTGGGAAGCGGTGTTCACTCTCTCAGATAAGCGCGGCTCACTGTTGCCGTGGGTGATGAAAGATAGACATAGTGTATTTTGTAGATCAATTACCAGAGGAGCGGATCTCCACACCCCAGCAGAGATTAAGCACTTTCATAAAGATTTACCCAACAATACGGCTCTTAATTCCGGGATAAACGGAAGCCGTGTAACAGCACAGTTACGTTCTTTATATCCCCGAACAGAAGGAGACGGCAGGCGAATCGCATAAAAAAAAAACCTGCATAATCCTGACTTTTATTTGAACTTTTTCTCAAGTCTATGATACAGCACAGACATCAGGCAGATACAAATAAAACTTCTACCTAAATATCATTCTACTTTTGTTATGTGTTTTTATGGTGAAAAAAATAAATACGTATATTATATGGGCGATGTGGTATACCTGATATTGTGTAGATGCCGCTATTCTGACTCTCAATCTCGTGTCTGCTCGTGGTCCTCCTATGGACATCAGCCGACGGCGTCGCCCCAGCCTTTTGCCTGGGAGAAACAAAACAACAAGGATGCTACGTCAGTCTAATGAACCACAACATCAGAGCTGACATTTCGCCGGGATTAGGGAGTGGGACTGGGTGTCAGGACGGGGTTCGGGGGGGAGGGAGGGGGACGGGCGAGGGTTAGAGGAGCCTGGTGCCTCACCCCGCCGTCACTGTCATGACACGGGCCATCTGCATCAAGATCAAACGGGACAGGAGACTCTGGCGGTACAAGGCCCCGGATCACAAGACGTGGAACAAAGTGAAGCCGAACGCAGACACGCCCACGGGGAGTTACTGGCCGACATGTAGAGCTAGATATACCAGAGAAGACGGCGGCGTCCTACGACAGGTTGAACAACGAGTAGAATCTGTTTATAAAGCACAGTTTACGTTAGAAATAAGCCGTTTGGAAGCGCTGCACATGGGACAAGCATACACATACAAACACCTAATAAACTGCTTATTCTATTCTATTCATTTTTTTTTTTTTTTTTACTGGGCTTAAGAACATTCGAAATAGTCTTGGAACAGGAGATCAAAATGGAATTGGTTTGACATTTCTATTTCCTCTGCTGCTATGGAAGTAACTTTTATTTTAGGTTTTATCCCAAGATCTAGACGGTACCTTAAGTGTGACAGATATGATTTTAACTGCATTTAACTTCAGTTCCTCAATATCTTCAAACCACCCTCATTAGGCATCTTAGGCTTGCTAAAAAAAAAAAAACACTGTGTAATTGAATGAATTGCATAAATATTTTGACGCAAGTGTACTTAGTGCTGCAGGAAGAAGATATATCATTCAAAGGAACTCTTTTTCCCCCTCCATACCAGGGGTTTGCAATACTGAAAACAGCATGCAATGCACTTCCCTTAATGGGCAGTCGGAGCTAACAAACCATAGAGATTGCAATCCTCATCAATCAAGCTATCATGAATTACACCCTGTGACTCACCCCTACTGATCGATAAATCCACAGCAAGCGCCACGAATTTCTCAGCTTAGGGAGGGCTGCATAATGTGACCAAGGACATGCTTTGAAGTCAAAATGAGCTCCAACATGACATTATGGAACACATGGCGTGGCGAAAGTAAAGCAAAGCGGTAAGAAAGGGAGAAAAAAAATGTACAAGAGCTGTGACATGCTTTATTCTCGGCTAGGGGCAATTATCCAAGGAATTGATTGTGATGCCCCATAGAGAGAGGTTTGACTATCCACAACAACTGGATTCAATTAGAAGAAATAAAAACAATATTTCTGGTCGTTGCAAATTACCACCACAAGAAATGATTCCAAAAGTTTGGGTAAGTTTGACTCATACATAATCAAGCGTGGTTCACTTTGTTTGGTCCCTGTATGGGTTTCATAATCCATCTCCAACTGCAAGGAAAGGGGGAGGAAATAAATTCCCCAAATTCAGGACTAATGGCACATCTGCATATTTTGAGGGCGATGCAACGTGAATTGTGGCTACTCCAAGACCCTATCTTTTCTGATGAGATTAATGTATCTCTTTATAAATAAATGCAATAAATTCCATCCACAGCCATAAAATAGGCCTGATGACAGCTCATGGTATTTATGATCTGAAGCCTGCAACTCAGATTTATTTGCAGTGATAGGGTCGACTTTTCCCCTCTTTATTCACATCAGCGCTTGGCCATGTTAAATCCAGGCCAATGGTGAATTTTTAAAAGGTTGGCATCAATCTTCAGGAGTCGATTGCCGCCTTTTGCGAAGGCTTCCTCTACCTTGCAAAGGTTGACTTCCCCCCAGAAAGAGAGGTACATATCTCGCCTGGCTCCCAGACATTTCACAAACACTGATAAAATGAAGGGAGATTGTTTTGATGCTCTCGTTGAGGGAAACCATGCTGGAACGGTTCTGCTCATGATACAGCAAAGGACAATATAAATATGCAGAGATGCAAACGAAGCATTTACAGAAATATCAACAATTTGATAAGGTCAAAGTGTGATGACTTCAGAAAAGCAGGGCTATGAAATTGACAAAATAAGCACTTTTCGATAAACAAAAACAAAGTGCTCAATATATAAATGCACATTTTAACATCTGAACAGACGCAAGTCATTTGAAAATGAAATGACTGAATGAAAAGTCAAGAGTTCCAATTTTTCATCAATGTTATTTTTTTTTAGGCGAAGGCTGTAAGAGTTCTCAATTTTCCCATCCATCTGTTTGCATGAGAAACCTGTCTTTATCCAAATTCAGTGATTTCTAACCATAATTTTGGGGTGCTTTGGTGAACCTAGCAGCATATGGCAAATCATTTACAAGACTAATTCTTAAATCAAAAACATGGCAAGTGTATTGCTCCATAATCAGCTCCAGCAGTCAGGCTCACATTGTGTTGGGCACTCGGAGATTTGAATACAATTAATCATCATTTTAGTCAAGTAGAGCCATGTTGACACACACGTCCTAATTTGAATATTTAATTACACTGTAGTCCCTCATTAAATTACTCCAAAACTGGGAACCGAGCCCTAAATGATTTACACAACTCATAATTTTTGTTCAGTAAAACAGTAACTTTACATAAACCACAAACAAAAAAAGGCAATGCCGAACTAGTTCTGATTGCATTGCATTGTTTCATGCCATTGATTACAAGTCTAAATGTTTGGTTTAAGAAAGAGCACAGTTGTCAATCTGAGTCCGGACATGAGTGAGAAATGGAATCATTTTTTTTTTGTTGGTCTGTCTGAAAAGTGAAATAAAACCTTTGTTTGATGGTGGACCGCCAAGCAGCAGTCTGCGGAGAGGCAGGACGAGGATAAGAATAACGTTGTGAGAAGCCGAGTCGTGAGACACGGTGGAAGGAGAGTTGGGAGAGCTCTTGTTTTGACACTCATCCACTGTCTCCCGTGACAACATCCCCCCACCTTCCCCCGCCGCCACTTGGAAGACAGTCCTACTTTGCCGAAGCTGCCGTTGCTTTCTCGCCCGTCATCATCTCCCTTTAAGCCCGGTGTCAGGCGCTGAAAGGAATATCTACCTGCGCTCACAAGGAAAGAACTCTTTTGAGAAGCCTCAGCCCATCAGATCTTGCGTTGATGATTCCATCGTTTGTGGCGCCGCCGTTCGCCACTCGTTTCGCATGATTCCCGCGCAAAGCTTTCCAGGACAATAACAAAGTGATAGAATAATGGGGTTTTAAAAAAAAGTTTGGGTCTAACGTTACAGTTGGGAGCTCTGTCAAACGGAAGATAGTGATAGTGTCTTCCTCACATGACAGAGAGGAGATAATAGAGAAAAGTCAGTAAAGAGAGAATTTCTACAATATTTTACAATAAATAGGAATTAAAGATAGGATTTAGTGATGTTATTTAGTAGTAAAGAGAAGCTTAGCCTGAATATTCTAGCACGATCATTTCAGATTTCACAGTACAGGAGGACAATGAACTATTACTCTAGAAACAATGCCAGAAGCCCTGATTCTGAGGCGGGGAGGTCGGGATAAGAAGAGGAATATTAGCACCAGGCTAATTTAATCACACAGTCTTTGCATAAGTCAGATATCAGCCTATGTAATGACAGTTTTGGCAAGAAAATAAATGGCAGTGGTGACGTGGTTTATAGTGAAAATATAAAAAGCATGACTGGACTGCGAATACTTCTCTGGCTCAATAGTGACTACCCCCTTAAGATGGACAGCGGTTGAAGTGGTTGGGAGAACACTAAAGCTGTGTTTAAAAAAAAAAAGATAATGGCAAATAAAGCATGTGCAGGTACATGAAAAAAATAATTGTTTTATTAGACTACAATCAAAAGAATCATGAAAAATAATAACAAGGCTATATAGTGTTAAAACTGAATACACTATCTACTATGGCAAAGCAATCTACATTTGTGTGTCCATTCAAATACTGTATGTATATTGTTATTTATTTTTGTACCATCCAGATCCAGGCAATTCAAGTGAGAATTGAAAATGCAATACCCAGCAACCATACAGACATGTCAACAACGGTAAATAAATGAATAAAAAGAAGATTGTTCTCCAGCTTGCTTCAGTACGCACTTCTCTAACAAGCTGACGTTGCCCTGGGCAACTCAACTTAGCTGTTGAGAAGTATCGCCAATGCCTTTTGAAATGACAAGGGCCCTTGACAATGTTAAGACTATTGACTGTATTGAGAATGTATTTTGTCCTTGACCGTGAAGTGCACTTCAACATAAGAGGTGCTGTTCTCCCGCAGCTATAGAGTTGTTACAGTCTGGAACGAGGGACAAAGCGGCTGCTAAAATGTCAAAAAGCTCAGTCATGGATAAAACAAGGGTGGGACAAAATAAATCAGGGAGAATTCAATCTTTAGAATAGTTTCACGTGCTTCCATCCATTGGCAAACCCTGATTTGTAAGGCCAGGTTTTTTATGGTGAGAAACCGAAGTTGGCAAAACGACATGATATTCCCACACAGCTGGCGTAAGGAGGAAGGAACAGGAATGAACCCCCTCTGCCTACAGAGCCTCCTTCCTACGTGGACGGAGAGGCACTGGAAAAGGAACGCTTTCCCACCGCGGCATGAATTTGAATGTTAATACGGAAAAACAGGAGCCTGTGATCTCAGCAGGCATCGGGGAGTGGGGTGTGTGTGTGTGTGTGTGTGGGGGGTGGGGGTGGGGGGGGTGTTGCTTCGAGGTGCAATTTATTCGTACCCCTAACGCCTTGCCAACTTGAAAGTGGGCTTCAACAGAGCCAGGGATTATACCTGTAATGTTGAAGAGACGGGGGTGGTGCAGGGCCTAAGCTTCTCCTGATCGTACTGAGACATCAAACATTATTGACTGTCTGCTCTCCGAATATGAATGGTTCCCTTTAGCTTCTTTTCATTCCTGTTCCTTTTTGAAAAAGAAGAGTTTCACTTTGAACTCCCGGGATTTATAACTGGCTACCAGACCTACAAAGGAGGCGCACACAAGCGGTGTGCCAGCTTTTGAAATGCTCTATGGGTCGTGGCAAAAGCTCGGGCCAAGGTTTAAGGAGCCGTTGCTCACACAGCCCCCCGCTCCCCAAGTAGCGCTCTCCAACCTGGCAACGTCTCAGCAAAACCCAGAGACTTTCCGACCAACTTGGCAACACGCGCCACCACTAGCCAAGCCCTTGTCTGCCAAGCCAAAGCTCGCCCTCACCCCTAACCACTCCAAAAGGAGAACGGCTGGTTTATTTTACAATTTGCTGTGGAAAATCCCCGGAAGCTTTGTTTGGGATAAATAATTGAGCTGTTGGACCTGGACGTGGTACAGAGCCCTCGCCCCGGCTCGCCTCGCGGTCAGGGCCTCGGACACAGGAGGAGAAAACAACTGAGCACCTAGTCAGAAGGAGAGGGGGTGGGGGGGGATGGGGGTGGTGGGGTCGGGGGGTGGGGGGTACTGTGGCTTAAAGCAGGGCAAAGATCTCTCACCTCTCGATTCTTCTGGTGCTCGTCTCTCTGTATGGCGATCTCGTCCGGTCTTTCTCATCTTTCCCACTTCTCGCTCTACGCTCCCTTCATAATGCATGACTTACAGTGCATACATAATGACCGGCGTGTGCACCGTAACATGATGGAAACCAAGAGGACGTTCACATGGGCTCCTCTCTCTCTTTTCCCTCACGCCATTCTCTCTCTCTCTCTCTCTCTCTCTCTCTCTCTCTCTCTCTCTCTCTCTCTCTCTCTCTCTCTCTCTCTCTCTCTCTCTCTCTCTCTCTCTCTCTCTCTCTCTCTCTCTCTCTCTCTCTCTCTCTCTCTCTCTCTCTCTCTCTCTCTCTCTCTCTCTCTCTCTCTCTCTCTCTCTCTCTCTCTCTCTCTCTCAGGTCTACCTCTTTATTTCTCTCTTCTTTTATTTTGGCAGCACAGTTATACCAGAGCTCCTGTCACCCCCAGTCACAGAGTGACCCCCCAGGTCTTCCCCACTGGGACCAGGCACAAACTGCACAGGTTGAGCCCTCGCTGAACCCAATTCTTTGCTCTGATTCCGCACAGCTTTGTGGAACCATTAAAGGACGCCACCCAGTACACCTGCCTGATTGACTATGTCCTCATTGTCACAGTCAACGTCTGGCTGCAAATACAACTTTTCTTGCAATCATTTTTCTTAAACGTTTCCGTGGTAATCACAATAGACACATCGATCAAAATCTTTTCCACGGTGAAAAATCTGCTAGGCACAGGAAGCATACCTTGTCTCGTTGGAATCCGCTTCTGTAGCACCAGGGTCAGGCAACAGCTGGGTCTTGAGGTCTCCTACGTGGTACCATATCCCGATGTTGTTCAGCTCACTGTGGAAAACGTAACGTCACATTTATTTACAAAACAAAGTCTCAGTGTCAGGGAGGCAGACAAGAACAATTGCTTTGCTTGTAGTTGTGTTAGGCCAAGAAGAGAGCTAACAGCATTCCCATGATATTTGACACTGTGACATTTACCAATAATCATTTTGTACGATACAACAGTAAATGTAGTCAGACAAAGGCCTGGGATAGCCCCGAACCCCCACTCCCCCAGCCCCCCCCCCCCCTCTCCCCTTCTCCTCCTCACCCCATTTCTCACCCCAGTGAGGTGTATTGAGGTGGGGGGCTCTTGGACTTGTACAGGATCTGGATGTCAAACACCGCCTTTGTCGCGACTCCGCGGGGGCTTAGCTTCACACACAGTCGCTTCTTCCTCAGGGCTGCCTCCTCTGCCAGGATGGGGACACCATAGGCACACAGGACAGGTCAGGGAGTCAAAGGTCAAAGGTCAGGAACTTACAGGAAATAAGTTACAGACATGCACTAATAAAACCTATTATGTTTTAAAGGATTTTCTGTTATCCTTTTTTCCCCCTTGGATGAAACCCTCTAACCATTCACTTTCGTAGAGACACCCAGAAGTTCAATCTGTAGACATTTGGAGCCTGGTGTTGGCCGGTCTACTCTTGCTCTTGCTCTTCTGCCTCTCATAATCAGGTCATTCTCATTGGGCTGATAAGTCAGGCTTCATCTGCCCATATACAGTACCATATACAGATGAACCACCCGCAAAATAGCTGCATCTGCCAGTGGAATTGTAAAGTAAGTGAACGCCAGTGAAGGTTACGTTGACGTCGCTCTCAGGCAGTTTAGACGGGAATGGTTATGTACAAAGGAAGCTGAAAGCAATAAAATGCAAGGCCCACCCTGTCAAAACGTGAGGTTGTCCTTTCCTAGCCCCTTAGGGTCACACTCAGATTTGGTTTCCTATACACGCAATGCAAATAGAAGATTGCCTCTTCAGGCTTCAGGATATATAAAAATAACGAAAACTATATAGCCGCGCGTTATTATCATCTTCATCACAGTTGTTGACAAAATGATAGAAGGAAGTGAGTCCTGCATCAGTGGCACTATCCAACGGGGAAATATAAAAAGTGGATTCGGAACGTGATATCCTGGGTGGAACCTCATACATAATTCCAGATGTATACATTAAACATGGATTCACAAGGGGTAATAAAACATCACATTAAAGCCGTGGCCAAAGAAGAAGAAGAAGAAGAAGAAGAAAAAAAATGAAACATAATCCCTTTACTTTCTCCAAATAAATAAATAAATAAACGGACGGGCTATTTCCCATATTACTTCTCCGACTCGCGCATGCATTTCCCCAGAAGCTGTAGAAAGCCCGGCGTAAACGTAAGGATAATACAAATAATAAACAATAAGCTGTCCTCACACCGAAATATTATTGCATTTTGAAGGAAGGGATAGTGGATGGGTGGAACGGTGGAATACACAGCACTCAAAAAACACTAAAGCACTGGCGAATGCATTTCATTAATATTAGATAACCCCCTTGTACTCGTCCTCTCCCTAAATAAATACATAAATAAATAAACTTCTCATAAAGAAGAGCACAGCTCCGACGGATATAAACAATGACTCATGATTTCACTCCACCCGTGCTTGCGGGAAAAAATGTTTATTTTATTCCCGCGGACTATCATAAATTAAGCTAACCTGCGTCAATAAAACATTCACTCATCTCGAGTAAAGCTGACCCACAGGACCTTCACATAAGCTGGTAGGAGAGTCAAAACAATACAAAAAAGCCTCTGGATGCCGGCGGCCATAATTTGGGGATTGACGGGTGTGTTTACTTACTGGTGTCCACGGTCTCCTGAATAGGGATGAAACCCTCGGGTAATGGGTCCTTCAGATCCATCAGTCTCATGTCTACCACCACGTTTGCTGGCTCATTCTAAGAGGGGATACAAGGAAACACTTTCAGAGGGGGTACGGGGGGACTAGAATCTCAGATTTGGTAAAAGGTAGGAACATAGGAACATCTCTAAACAGAAAGGTTAATTAACATTTTCGCCCTAACGAAAAGGGAAAAAAAAAGAAAAAAAGAAATCGGATGCAGAGTGCACTTGAAGCCAGTCTCAGGATTGGTAGAACAGGAGAGGAGGGCCCTGGTTTGAATGGTCGCCAGACCGGGACGGGTTCAAAATAATCACTGGCTGTTTATTTGACATTTTCAAGCATCAGCTTTCCCAGACTCTAGTCATTATATATTTCTTTTTTTTCTCCCCACCGTAACAAATTGCCGTACTACTTGACCACCATGGAGAGTGGTGCGAACTAGGCGTGACTTAAAAATCTGGATTCCCCAGCACTACCTTTGCCCGGTAGTCATTACCGTTTCAGACATTTTTTATTCATAGTTTTTATTCAGACTAAAGGGGGAATATGGATGAATGTTATTACTATGCATGAAACCTTTTTTTCTTTTTTTTTTCTTTTTTCTTCAGCTGGAGTCCTTTTTTCATCAGGACCTGACAAAAACGGCCATCTACCGCCGACCTAGAGTATGATAAATCGAAAACTGTTTACTTTCCTCTACATAATTCAGTCGCTAATTTTGCAGAATCTGTTTTTGTCATGGACAATTACAGTGGAGGCTACACTGAGTGGCAGACAAAATAAGCTTTGTTGATGGCTCTGTCATGTTTTATCTGTGTCACAGTCTTTAAAACAGTGTGGACACACGTTTTAAGATAATACACAGGAAGTAGGAAGTAGGAAGGCTATTTGTGTGCCACATATTAAACTAAGAAGCGTATTACTCTCAGCCAAGGGGCAAATAACACAGACCTAGTCTTTTAGTCGATATTAAGGAGAGGATTAGACAAGAGAACTGAAAAAAAATAACCCATTCTGAATCGATATGATAAAAAAGTAAAAGAACAACAACATACTGCATGCTTAGTTTGATTATATGGGTATTTAACTACAGCTATAAATCTACTTAGGTTGTAAAGTAATAAAGACTTTTCCTAGGGTAGGGATAGCGGACAAAGGTTAAGAAGCAGGTAGTCAAGGTGATAAGATACTGACATCCCATAGTTCTCTGCCAGGCTAAATAAATCATTAAACGGAGGTGTTCTTTTCCTAAGGGTAGATGTGCAATTGACAACCAACAAACAAGAAATGCACAGTGCTGCCATTACACTCCAGTGAAGCAGATAAACATACAGCACCTTGTACAGGGAGGTTTATGAGTAGGTCTTATTGTTTGATCAAGCTATAAAAACATTTAGTTTAAGGAAAGACTTGTGATATTTAAAGGCTAATATCAGGGGGAAAACTGTTGAGTTATAGTTAGTTAGCTTGTATACTATAGTGTAGTTAGTATGGTATGGTGTAGGAAATACTGGATATTAACCATCAGAATCCACCCACTGGTTGTTATAAAAGGAAAAGTCAAGTTTAAGTGAATTCATAGGTATTATAAACAGGTAATATTGAAGTGTCTATTTATTCTAAACAAGGAACTTGCATATTCACATTTTGAATGTGAGCACCATCTTTGAAGAATTATTGGGAGGTATGGAAATTCTCTAAGGGGATTGGGTTAATTGAATGAATTGGAATGGATAAGATAAAGCCCATTGTAATCCCATGAATAGTCATAAAGGCATCTCTCTGGAGGGCCAAGGGAACATCAATGGTGTAACCCTGAGAGACCACCAAAGTATTACCATCGTACGTGGCGCGAACAGGGATCCAAACATGCAATACAAAGTCGTGTTTGCATTGTTCAAAAAAAAAAAGAATTTTTAAATTCATGGAACATTATGGGACTTCAAATGATCAAAGTGCTGCCTGGGAAAGTACCTTGGATATTAAAACCTAAGACCAACCAGTGACAACCAGGAGGTGAGGTGTTGCTGCTGTATGCACACACACACGCGCGCGCACGCGCACGCACGCACACACACACGCACGCAGACACACACACACACACACACACACACACACACACACACACACACAGGGCTAAGTTTTACATTTACACTTACATTCTGTCTGGAGAAACAGAGGTAGCGGGTGACCTTGGATTTGAATAAGCCGTCCTTCCAGAGGTCGGCATCCAAGCCATCTGTTGTTTGTGCAACCTACGTAAAAAAAATATATATATATATATAAAAAAAAAAAAAAAAAAAAAAAAAAAAAAAGGAGAGAGGAACAAGATGGTTGAAGAAAGTTAATGTATGTATGGCTTGAGCGCGCGTTGCTTTTCGCCTCGCCTTCTAATTTTTTTTCTTCTTTCGTTCTTTTGCATACTTGCCTTAATTAACGCTAGCTCCTGCACCAGCGCTACATCTCATTAGTGTGGGCTGTGGGAAAAGAAGGAGCCGCTCCCCCCCAAAAAGGTGGCTAAAAATATCACCCGCAGGGAGACGGGGCTGATTAAAGACGCCCTGACAAAGATCGGCTCTAATAAGGTAAACCAAACCCCACTGTGGCTTCATGGAACTCTAAGGGTTCAGAAGAAACCCTGAAATACAGTGCATTTTGAAATCACTCTCTGAGGAGTTGTTTTCCATTTTATTCTATCCTTTTTGGAAATGTCTTATTTGTTTACTGTAATTGTTAGAGGTCAAATACACTTTCCCCCCAAAATTGGCACTGTGTTCAAACTGAATTTCAATTCCCACATATTGTTAATAATGACTTGATCAAAATAATACTGTAGGCCTGTTTATATAAGATATATCAGCCCTTTTAAAACATTTCCAGTTAACTATGTGGACCAGCAGTGAAGACTTTGACGGCAAAAATGTAGGTCCGACAGGGTCTAACAGCAGGAAACCAGGCGGCTAAAAGGCCATGTTCCATCAGAGCCACATTGGATAGCCACCAAAATAACTTTCCCTGAGAGCCTCGTTCACCGAGCCCAGTCAATGTAATGAGGGGTTCATTGTAAAAACAAAGTTATAGATCCTTGCTCAGTTCCGACACACACACACACACACACACACACACACACACAGACACACACACACACACACACACACTCACACACACACTCACCGACACACCGACACACACATTACCCATCCTGACAATAATGATGGATGACCCTTGGGATGTAAAGGAGGGATTCATGCAAAAGCATCAGTGACTGGATGGGATGAGAGAGGGAAATAGGAAGGACGAGGGGAGACCGATGGAAACGAGTGAGACAGGGAGGAGACTGGGGAAAGATGTACTGAAGGAATGAGAAGTACAGAGAAGAGAGAGAGAGAGAGAGAGAGAGAGAGAGAGAGGGAGAGGGAGAGGGAGAGGGAGAGGGAGAGAGAGAGAGACAACAGAGTGAAAGAAGGCAGAACAAGATGGAGGCAAGCCGGGGGCAGGAACTATCTCCAAGGGGATTTCCATTGGCAGGTCCCAGAAGGAGCTTATGCATCGTCTTCTTCTTCTACATCTTCCTCCTCCTCCTCCTCCTCCTCCTCCTCCTCCTCCTCCTCCTCCCTACGTGCAGGACAACTCGTCCCATCCACCTTTTCCAGGTCAGTAGCCAGCGTATGCTGTCAGGGTAAACAAAGGGACGGCTGTGCGAGAACCCCCCAGTCCAGCAGGTGGGGGTAACGAGGGCACGCCGCGCCTCCAAGGAGGCACCTCAGACGTCATCCTGCCATGGCCGCCGGACGGCAGGGAGGGACGGGGCACGGGGACGCGGTCGGAATATGAAAGCACAGAGCCTCCTCCAGGTCAGGGGAGGGCGAGGCTGTTGTGGCAGTTATTTTAAGGGGGGGGGGGGGTTGTTTCTTTTAGGTGTTGTTTGGGATTGATTATAAGGCCCTGTGCTCAG